>JAWLRI010001032.1:1120701-1133969 GCA_034781795.1 Crypturellus tataupa
AAGAAAGAAAGAAAGAAAGAAAGAAAGAAAGAAAGAAAGAAAGAAAGAAAGAAAGAAAGAAAGAAAGAAAGGGAAAGAAGGAAAGGAGGAGGACACAAATATTAAGCCAAGGACATACAAGGATTAAAAAAGGCTGGACAGCCAACACAAATTTGTTTGCAAATCCTGGTATTATGGGATATAAAGTTAACACTGTCAAAGCTCAAACTGAGTTAGACCTTTTGCAGGACTTTATCTCAAGTATGAGATGAAAGGAGAAAAAGAAGTAGGTGTATGCGGCTACGATGAAAGACCAGCTACTCAACAGTCTATATATAACTGAGTGGAGCTACTACAGTATGTGAAGACTAGTTGTTTGTCCCAGCAGTTTGAAGGCTGAGGACTGCTGCCTCTCAGTGTGCAAAGAGGGTAAACAGCAGGGACAAAAAAGATGCTGTTGGCCTATGAACCAACAGCACATTCAGCAGTCAAACACATTGAAACTGAGAACTTGAAAATGACTGCAACTCTGCAAGATGAGTGAAGTTCTAGGACAGTAGGAATAATGACTACTACTTACTATTAACCCACTGCTTTAAAATATCGTATGGATTAGAAAGGGGTTTTGCATCCAGAAAACAGTGAATGACCTTAGCGACATATATGACCCCTTGCAGCATTGTATTCCTAAATCGAAAGTTGCAATTGGTCGAAGAATAAAAGTGGAAAATAATTCATTTGAAACTGCCTCAGGAACTTAAGACATAGGAATTTTAAACACAACAAGCATTCGAGAACTGAGTTTTAGACCTCCAAAATACAATATCCTACAAACTATATCACATCGGCCAATTAACTGCCACCTAAGAATAATAGGAAGCAAAATAACCGTATTCCCTTTTCAGATAAATCACCATTATGCTCTGCTGATGTGAACTACTACTTGATTAATTCTGCTATGGTTCCCAATAATGAAGCAGCAGCAGCAAGTATATTTTGCCATAGCTTGCCTGCTGAAACAAAACAATGTAGTTAAATAAACTACTGAAAAGTCAATTTCTGTCTTCATTCACTGATTCCAATCATTACTCTGAGGGATTATTTATAACAACATACATCTCTCCTCTGTGAAATAAGATGCAAGGGATTTCCAAATTTATTTATCTATATGTAACTTACTTTCGATTCACAATCAGCCATTCCCGGATATATGTCTGAACACAGTCTCTGACATGTGAATCTAGTTCAACCCTGGAGAAAAAACATTTGTAAATATTTTAGTACCTTGGTCAGACTTGAAGGACAAAGAAATTTATCTAAGCATGCTGTTCAGATAAAGGCCTCCCTGTTAGCCCTTTCTTATATGATTATTTTACTTTTAAACTATTGAGTTTTAAAGAACTTCCTGTGCTGTGTGAGCAGCCTGATGCCCTTTTTGTTGCTGTATTTATCAATTAGGAATATTTAACAGAGGTATCAATCACATAACTGTGTATTTCATGAGTATGAGACTGAGTTGCTCTATTCTGTAAAACACAAGAAAGTAACTCAGGCACTTGCATGTGTAATTTTCAAAACTTGATAGCAAGTCTTACTTGATAAAATATTTCTGATTTTTCCTCAGCTCCTGGACTCTTGGGAATACATAACCCCATAGACTGATTTTGGCGTCATTTTCTGTTTCTCATAGAAATAGAGGTAATTCTCCAAAACTTTTCTTTTGTGTGTGTGTGTGTTTATCAAAAAATGTTGCATCAGAAAGCATGAGATAGATAACTTTAATATCTGAAAATACATTACAATGTAGGGAGTGATCACTAATAGACTGGATACTGAAATATTATAGGCCACGCTTGTTTACATCCTTTGAACTAAGAAAGCAGAAAAAGAACCTGCAAAGCAGGATCGAGTAGAAGTTCTGATACTTTCTGTTTTTTTGCAACCCATTACCAAGATTGAGTTACCAGTGACACACTGCAGGATGAAGCTTTGGTGAGCACGACCGACTACTGCGAGTTGTGTTGGTTGGTGGACTGACATAGCACAGAGCCAATTATTTCCTGCATCTGGTTCAGAAATAACGTGTTTTTGTGGGTAGACAGCATGTGAACGCAGTGTGGTCGGTGGTGCCTGTTTCCTGCTTTCAGCTCAAGAGCACATCACAGCCTACACAATAATCTTTGGTATCAGCGCTCTAACCTCCCCTCAGATAACGTGGCACCCATGGTGAGGATTTTATGAGAAAACGTTAATATTAATAGCGGTGAATAGCAAAATAGGATACTGACATAAGAAAATATCTGCTCCAAGCAAATTTGTTGTGCTGCTGTCTCAGTATTAGCCCTGACTCTTGTAGAAAATTTAATGTCGCTGTGCTGCAAATGAGGTTTAAAACAGATCGTACAGCATGAATTCACACACCATCCTACTGGAAATAAGAAGCTGTTACTTTAGCTTTTAACTAACTGACAAATTGGGAAATCAGCTTAGAAATATATAGTATATTTAGTGATCTGACCAACCTCACTTAACTAGCAAAAAAACCACCCCTAAGTCTTGTGCTTACTACAAAGATAGAATTAACTTACAGGATCACAGCTACAAAATTATTTCTTACACTCCTTCTTTGCTCCTTGTCCCACTTTACCCATATCTCACTCCTGCTGCGACCAGGTAGCTCAGGAAGTTTATGTTAGTGATTACACAGTTCTAGGTGTGAAAACAGCCCTAACAGAATCAACGGCAGTGATCAAATGTTTAAAGCCAAGCAAGTACACGGTGTCTGGCACAGTTAGGTATCTGAGCTGATATGTTTATTTTCAGAACTATTTTTAAACCTACGTATTTCAGAGAGCCGTCTTACCCATCTTCTGGCAGAGAAGGTTGCAAAGTCCTGCACTCTTTGGGTGTAAAGACAATGTCCAAGTCATCTTCAGGAAAATCACCAAGTTCTTGAGCTAGTTCTGTGTCCACGTTGTTCAGCTGTGACATTAGGAAGCCTTCAAAATCCAACGGGTCTACTGCGTCATAGAAGGCGGGCTAAAGAATGAAAAAGAAATATTTATTTACCAGAAGAGCTCTCCGTTTCTTAAACATCTTCGTGTCAGTGACACAAGACACAGTGACACAAAAACATAAGAAATGGGAAATTTCTAACCCTATACACAGATACACAGTGCCACTGCCTTTAATGCAGGGAAAAATTGATAAAGAAGAAAAGGAATGAAGAGGGAAAAAAAAAAGTGTCTCTAAAAGAGAAAGGTTGTAATGGACTCTGAAATACATCAGACAAAAGGCACTACCAACCATACCAAGCTGAGCACCATGGCTACCATCATGAAAATGGCTCTCATTGGAGCTACTGCCCGGAAAAATACTATTTGAAATGTGTACTTTCAGTACCAAACAAAGTGGAGGGTAAGATTTACTCAAAATCAGAAAAGAAAGGACTTTTTTTCATCTCTACAGATTTCTGATGATTTTTAAGTTTATGTAATTTTCCAAGATTTAGCACAGTAACTGCACAAAACATTGCATCCAGTTACTGAAGCTACTGAAGCACAGCAGACCTAAGATATCCCCCGTTTATACAGCACATGGCATTGCCAGACAGCATTGGTATTTGATCATGTTTTATCAGCCATACTTATGTCCAATCCACAAGAGAGCTCAACAGGTGTGAGCTGTGCCACATCCTGTGGAGCTGTTTGGCTCTTTTTACCTGCTCAAAAGAGAAAGAAAAGACTTCTTTGATATGCTAACTAGAGGTGCTCCCCACGCAAATAGATGTGATTTTATATATATTATTTGAATTTAGATATGACTGAAATTTACTCCTATTTGTTATATAAACAGTAAAGATGGCCTGCATATATAGAGAGCATAAAATATTTATGTTATAAAAATATTTACACTATGTGCAGAAATCAGCATTGCATGTTCTTGGTAGTCTTGAAAAATAATGAACAGATCTAAAAGCTACAGCTGTAGAAAACCTATCTTCTATTTTCAGTGAGCTGCAGGAAGGCCATATTCAGCAAGCATGGGCATGAGAACACCTGATCTGCCATCAGGAAGAATTCCAGTTGAGAATAAAGATAAAGATCAAATCATCTTTGACTGTGAAGAACAAGGATTACACTGCAACAACAGCCCAAATAAATCTCACTAAAGTGTATGTGCCAACAACAGATAGAGCAAAGACAGATGAAACACGATTCTGTCTGTGGGTTTTTATTGACAGGGTCTGGGGAACATGAAGGACTCCATGCCCGTGCTATCTGCTATTATTATGTCCTTTATAGTCAATGCTACTACAGCTATTACCTCATCCAAGATTTTGTTTTCTGGGGTTATTCTGTGTATAAGATCTGTAGGCCAAAAATAAGACATTTTCATGTGAGCAGTGTGCTCATAGAAATTAATAGGGTTTTTTCATCTGAGTTTGAAGTGAGTGAAAAATAAGAAATCGAGACATTGCCACGGTGCCTGTTTTCCTTAAATAGAAAGGACTTTTGGATGTAGCCTTAGATAAAGGTGTTTTTTTTCCCGTTGACCAAAAAAATGGGTCAAGAATACTTTGCATTTTACTGAGTGATATTTTTGCTAGTGTGCTTTGTTCTTTTCATGTCTTGCTCGACTTTGCTCTAATCTTCTGTTTTGGACACCACTTTTTAATTTTAGGATATTTAGATGTAAAAGTTTCAGAGAACTTTCCATTGCTTGTGTATATATATTTAAAAACAATGTCATGAAA
The DNA here is from genome assembly GCA_034781795.1 of Crypturellus tataupa. NCBI lineage: Eukaryota > Metazoa > Chordata > Aves > Tinamiformes > Tinamidae > Crypturellus > Crypturellus tataupa. The sequence goes on from JAWLRI010001032.1 coordinate 1,125,437, forward strand.
AGCCACTTGCACTTACATCATCCACAGCATTAAGAGGAAGATTTCTCCGAAATCTGAATGTGAAGAAATGTTCATACTGCAAATGTTACTCTATGCTCCCTTAGATCCACATCGATTAATGTATATTTTGAATATATTATGTACACAACATAGACTTTGTACAGATTTTTTTTTGTTCTAGAAGTATCATTCTGCCAGGGAGACCTTGCAGTAATACCTAAAGGGGTGCAGAGCTAGCTGATACTGAAGCAATTTCAATTCAGAAACAGCAGTGTGGACTTATCATTTATTCATTGGATCATACCACTGAAATTTCTAGGCTTTTCGCATGGGTTTTCCCCCATAACTTATTAAACCAGATAAAACAGAGTGTGTAAAACATATATACAAGATACAGTACACAACAGTAAGCAGTAGTACACCATTATTTAGCTTGGGACTTCCATCCTCTCCCTGTGGTCTCTATAATAACACTGCCCAACGCCCAATATTAGGAATTTTAAGTCAATTGGAGTTTACGGTTTAGGAATAATGCAAAGTAACCAAGTCCTGGGTAATTCTAAACTAAATGTCAGTCATTGTCATTGTAGATGGTGAGGTAAATTCAAACTGATCCGTGGTAAAAGCTAGAATTAGAATTTTACTAGTTATTCTGGAAATACAAATGAGGTGTGTATTAAAGTTGGTAAAATTTGAGAAAAATACGTCAGAGAGCAAAGCATGTTCAGAAGAAATATGACAGAACATTTAGGTAAGCATAGCAATTTAAACATTGGAGAAAAATAAATGAAGTACTCAGGCAATGGAGATATACCACTGAATACTAACACACAAAAATATATGCACTTTTATAGGGAAACTGTAGTGGTGTCTGAATCTCCCCACCATGAACATAGACTAGGATCAGTTGCATTCTCTGAAACCACTTTTTGGAAAATCCCCTTATTTCTTTGCCTTCCTACTCAGTGGGAAAAGCTAAAACTGATAGTAAATCCTGAGAATAATGAAGCAGGCAACTGAAGAAGTACCTCATCTTGTTATATATATTTTCAGGATAAGCACTGTTGTATTTTGTGCCTAATGTAGTGCTGAGCGGAAACTGGGCCAACAGTTACCATTAAATAATGATCTGCTGATTTTTCATTAGCTGTCATTATACTCCTAGGACAATATCTTTGAAGTCTACTTTCTGTACTATCACTGCATAAAATACTGTACGTTAAAGCATATATATGGGAGCTGTATTTTCAAGTATTAACTGCTCCATTAAAAAAGAGCAAAGCCAAAAGCCAAAAACATACAGAAATGTATATTATATATGCCATTACTGAAGATGTAATGTTTTGGATGCAAAATTGTGCTGTTTAATACCATTTAATTTTTGATAAACATTGCCCTGCCTTTCAGAAATCATGTCGTTCTTTCCTGAAAAGCCAAAGCAGTCACATTTCATTATGTCTTCTAACTTTTTCTAGTGGAAATGGTAACCATAACCTTTAGTCACTGGAACTGTCTGCAGTAGTCAATGTTCGAAGCCCCTCAGAAGTGAAGTGAAAAAGCTGGTGGAAAGGTAAATGCAGGTGGAGGGTGAAGGTCTAACTGGAGATGCGACTTATTAAAAGAGAAACAGAAAGAGATGCAATTACCGCCAAAAAACTAACGCTCGTTTCTGCACATCGCGGAAGCCGGCAAGGCAGCCGCTCCATGGAAAACGCCACCGATCCGTGGTGCAAACGTACCTTGTCAAAGACGACGGGCTAGAGGTGCGTGACGGCGCACAAAATGGCAGCTGCAAAGCACAACGCCGCCCGGGAAGGAGGTTTTACACGTTTCTCAAGAGCGAAAGCAGCTTTCTGCATGCAGAGGAGCAGGACGGAGCCTCCGCCGGCCGAATAACCAACCACAAAGAACACGCTGAAGCGCCAGCGCGTTTCAGATGAAGGAAGTGAGCGGTGGCGGGAGGCCCTGACACGCAGGAAGTGAACACTGGCGTATAATGTTTTTCATTTTCCACAGCCTCTAGTGCACAGACACTTCTCCTGCTTCTGCTTATTGCACCTCAAAAAACACAGGGGACGGAGCAGGGGGTCGATAGGAGGACAACACAAGGACAGAAGGACAACACAAAACGTGGTGGTGTGGTATGTTGCACAATCACATTCTTTCTGACTATTAGAAAGATTTGGCAATTTTCTGCTTTTCTGTAATGAAAAGCCACACGATCCGACTTCCCTCGGTGGGATACTTTGGGGGCAGATGAGGAAGATGATGCAGAGCCGCACAACAGTTGACTTGATGGGTACTACTGAAAAAGGGGCTGGCGTTACGTCTGCGGTTACGACGGGAAACTGCATTGAGCAATCCCAGCTGAGCCTCTTTCTTCATTTTCTTCTTTTTTTCATTTTTCATTTTCTTTTTTTGGCTGTGGCCACCATACAACACATTCAGTTGGTGAAATATAACGTTTCCAGCGGTGCACCCCAACGCTTGCTAACTCACTGTGATTTATAGTAGGATATTCAAACACTGTCTCATGCTGCAAGGAGCGTACTCAGTGTTTCAAAATGCGTAATTTCCTCAGCTCACCAGGAAGTGTTTTAAATAGTTTTAGTCAGTGCAAAGCAACAGGCTGCTTAAGAAGGTCACTTAAATTAGCCTAAAAATAATAAGCAATGTAAATGACAATCTATATAGAGGAGGTAGAAACTCAAAACTTACCAGATGAAGACTAGAAAATCCAGGAGTGCTTAAACTTCGCTGGCAGAACTGTGCAAAGCCTGGTTGGAGAGTAAATTGTTTTCTTATTTCTGCAGAGGAGTGCCTTTGATTAAGCAGAGAAAAGACATTTATCATTACAGTTATCTGCATGCAAAGTCTAAATCCTAGAGTTTAGCCAATTCAGTCTCCTATTCCAGTGGTTAGCAGCACATGAAATGAGGATAATAAGCCATGAAATGATAAACATGTTTACCAAATACTTCACTATGAGAATTCAAAGCAAGGTTTTTTGAAAGATCATGAAAAGATTAAGCAGATTTCAAGTCAAAAGAGAAGAAACATCTTATCAGGTTGATAAGCGCTTTGCTGCCTTGGGTGGGCAACAGAGACAGGCAAATACAAAGGTGAGATGATTTTTCCATTATTGTGGGATCCTTTCCAGCCCCCCAGCACACACTGGTAGGTGACTTAGAATTGCCGCAGGCTGTTAGTAGAGTTTCCTTGCTCAGTCTGCACCTTCTCTCTTCAGCGGTTTCTCAAACTCTATGACTTATCACTTCTTAACCATGAAAAAGCCCAAACTCTGCCGAACGCAGTGTTCTTCGCCCATTCAGAGACAAACATCTCACAAAAGATACAAAAAGTTTTATGTCTCATTTGTAAAATGAGACATGCACAAATGAAAGCCACTGCTTATACTTCAGTGGCCTTGCCAGGGATGAGCGGGATCTTGCTGTATTTTAAAGGCAGCAACAATTGCAGACTGGGCAAAGTCAGTGTTACAGAGGAGGAAGAAAGATCAATTTGTATGAGAAATTCCTATTCAGCACTGATGTTCCAGAGGTCAGACAAGAGAAAACGTGTTTTTGCTTTGCAGAAGGTGATTCAATAATTAAATAAGTAAGACACTGTGGAGGGGAACTGGGGAAGTTTGTGGCTTTCATCAGGTTATTTTCCATCTCTTTTCAAAAGTAAAACTGTTTGCATACTAAAGTTATTTTCTTATCTCCCCAATACATATAACCCCTAGTATGAGTGTATTCAGACAAGCAGAGCATAACATGAAACTTATATTATCCAAAATTATGATTTTCCTTCGACCTAAATCAGTTTCTGTCCTGTTCAGAAACATCTGCTACTGATCTAAATGCAAGATGTAGCGGGACATACATAGCAGCAGCAGATGGCTTAATGTATTTCAAAAGTTTTGTTACAACCTGTTGCAGAGTAGCTTGCTGCAGTGGTGTAACACATCCCTAAATTATACCAGGTATAGGGTCACCAGACCCTCAGAGCAGGAAATGGCATTAATTTTGATCTATAAAAGAGGATGCACGCACGTGGATGAAGGGCCATATTTGCTCTCTGGTAGAAGCTTGTGCAAACCCAGCAAACTGAGGAGAACTGTGTTTCTCAGAATAAGAGAGATTAGTTTGAGGGGCTCCCTGTAGTAGAAAGAATTTCCGAAGCAAAGCAATACAGTGGAGAAAAAATCCTGCAGTCTATTAAACTGAGTTTCAAAAAGTTAAAAAGTAACTTGATTGATTGTTTAATTTCATGTTTATCGTGTCAGTGAATATTGAAAAAGAGACACAAAAGAGAACAATGGAAGATGGCAAAATTGGGTTGGACTGATGAAAAAAATAAGGAGCTACCGTAGCAGATCAAATAACAGGTATGACAGGGAAGCCAGGCAGTAGATTAAAAATGAACATAAGGAAGGGGCAAAAGCCAGTGGATGTGAAATCAGAAAAGCTAACACAAAAGTAATTAAGACAAAGGAAAAAAGAAGAAAAGATTTTAACTGCATTAAAAAGGGGACACAGCAATGTAGCAGTCTGTTCCTGGAGAGGTAAGAAGAGTAAATAAGATCTTCCAAAGATGCTGAAAGTGGTAGAATGTGATGAAATTCACCCAAAGTTCCGAATTAATTAACCAGCAAAGCTTTTCAGTAAAGATAAAAGGCAAATATAGCTTTAAAAATGAGAGTTCAAGTATCACAGACCAGTTTGAGTCTTTGACACTCAGGAAGACACTACAATAAGTTACTTGCCAATTAATGGGCATTTATGACATTAGGCCCAAACAGCAGTATCCAGATGAAGCAAGAGACCCATGATATCACACTCATCTTTAAAATTTATGTATCTTAATGGCATGTGTTTATTAATAGTCTGATGAGGCAGTGAATGATGATGGGGCACTGGAAATGGCGAACTGTAGCCCATGGTGCAAAAAATGTGACAATTATTAGTTTAGAACAGGAAGAGCAATACGTAGATAATGATGAACTGATGATGTCAATTTCTCAAAGGCCAGTCACATAAAACTATTCTAATATTTTTCTATTTAACTACCTTCCTGTAAAGATTTTGATACCATCACTGACTGGATTCTTATAAACAAAAATTATACTAAGGAGAATAATGACTAGAGGAAATTATGATTACTCATTCCAAAAGTACTTAAAAATGTATTTGAAGTGTAGTCAAGAATGGTTCCAAATAATATCATGAGGAAATTTAAAACGTAGAAAGCGTAGAAATATAAGTGAGTAGTAAGTTAATGTCTTCAGTTAAGTCTATATATTATTATAAGTCTATACAACACTGATAATGATTCATGAAACACAGTAGTAACATTTATGAATGATATCAGCCTGGAGGAGTTACAAGTGCTCTGAAAGACCAGACTAGCACTCAAAACAATCTCAGAATCTACAAATAGTTTGGAATCAGCGCAATGAGATTCAATAAAGGGAAACGTAAAATCCTAATTTCAAAAGGAAAACACGAAAAGGAAAACATGAAAGATGGAAATACAGAGAAAGGAAAAAAACTGTGTAGCAAAATAACCATTCGGTAGAAGAGGCTCTGATAGGGTAAATTAAGGCACTCACTAATTCCTCACCTATTAGCAAAGCATAATTGGGAAGATGGCTCTTTATTAAACCAGTGAGACACCACAGGGTAAGATACAAACAAAATGAAAAGGTTCTGAAAGGAAGAATGCAGAATGCTAGAAATCCAGTCACCAAAGACTGAAAACAGTGAATGCACTTGGTTTACAAAAGAAAAGAACTGAGAGGGACATCCAACAGCTGTCCTCAACTATGTAGAAGGTACCAACCTATAAAGAAAATAGTGAGAGAATTCACATTCACATGACACCAAGAAGTTTAATTTGAAACAAAAAAGATTTCATAAATCATTGCAAAAAATATTCCAATGTAAACGTAGTGGGCATCGAAAGAGACTGTTGTGTGGTACTTGTGACTTGATATCATGATGGCCGTGCAGTCCACCTATTAACTGTTGGGAGAACTACTACTCATCCCTATTTCCAGTGACGTGATCCTACCCGAATGACTATGACTCCTCTGGTGTAAATCCGGGAAAGGCTGGAACGCACCAGATATCTGAAATGGGTCTGCAGGCCACCTCCCGCCAAATCCTGGGGCGGTTCTGCTTCAGGTGTCTGGCCAAGAGATACCATCAATCCTATGGAATCCTCTTAAATATCTAATAAAGGCTTGAGATGTAGTCTATATTTCTCAACTACTCTCCCATGTAAATTGAACAGTTTGCATAATATATTAAACCATCAGTGTAACCAAAGTAGATCATAGAAGCACACTACACCTGCAAGTCCTCAAAATTAAATTTAACTTGTAGGTCAAATTCTCAGAGTTCTCTCCATGAGTTCTCTGCTCCAATGAGTTCTCTGCTCATTGCAGCACTGGAAACTTGGAGATTTGGGTTATTGATTGGGTATGGACAAGATATCAGGAAAAGAAGAGTAAGCAGTGATTTATTTTCTATCTCTAATATACCTAAGACCTGCCATTGAACACTCTTAGGTTCTGTAATTAGAGGGATATGAATGCACATAACACAAAGATTTAGTTTTGCAGTTTCCCTGCCAGCTCTACTCAAGACTATCTTTTTTTTTTTTTAACAGATAATTCAAATAAGGCACAAGAGGGATTTGGCAGTATGGCTATAACATGAAAGCTTATACACAGAACTAGAGATTTAGAGAGAAAATAAAACATACCATTTTTAAGATAATCTATAAACTAGAAATGTGAAACTTTATAGTAAGAAAAACAAAGAAGACCTTAAAAAAATGTTTCACATGCTCGGAAGGTCATCTGAAGGATATTAGAAGTTATCTTTTGGAGGGAGGTAGCAAGATAAATTTTTAACTCTCTTATAGTCCCTCCCAGCAGTCACTGAGGAAGAGCGAATCGTCTCCCATGAGAGCTTGTATGTGTGATTTGACAGCAAGGAAAAATGAAAAAATAGTTAAGAGGGACCACAAGAGGTATCTCCAAGGATGGGGATACATTTACATTTAAATATATACAGATAAGGGAATCATAAAGTATGGTAGTGAAAACTTTTGCTTTGACAGGAACAATATTCAGTCTTTGTTGCCCTCTGGAGTAATTCCTTTCAAGTAGCACTGATACAGACAGTCCGTAGCTAGCTAGAGTTTTATTCGTTAACATCAGGTTCTCTGGTTACAACTTAAAACTTATTAAAAACTTAAAACTTAGCAACAACTAGTTTTCCCTTCACTCCCATACCCAAACAAACAACAGTGTTTTGGGCTACAGTCCAGATCTTTGACTGACCTATATGGAAATCCTGCTCTTTTTTTTCCCCCTTGATGACAGTAGAAATGCCTGTTTTTCTTACAAGTTTGCAAGTCCTTAGAGCAGCAGAGATCCGCTTTACCCCGGTTACAGCAGTGGTGGATGTGAGCCAGCAGGTTCATGGTTCGTGGCTCGGGTAGGCTGTACCCACCCCTGCACAGCCTTGCCTAGGAGTCTGCCCCATTAGCACTCTGTAGGCTAAGCCTACAATGTATGAAACAGCCACAGCCTTCTCAGTGATTAAAGGAAGGAATTAAAGATGTCTAGCTGTCGTATCATCCATGTCAGCTGTTACATGGAAATACAGGTGAGAGATCAGGTCTACTTTTTGCCCCAGATCACAAATACAGTGATCATTTTTACCTGACTCTTCATCCCTCAGGAAGAGATTTAAGCATGTGTAAATATTAATTTTCCAATCACAGCAGTGGTGGAGAGAAAGAACTTCGTAAGAAAAAATAAGGCTTTTGTTATCGCGTTAACTTAAAATTTTAACAGCATACAATGTTATATGCACAAATGTTTTATACTGAAACAATTAAGCTTGCTTTATCATTAGTTTTCTGCGTTTGGCTCGGAGATCTCTTGACTTGAAGTGTTAAAGCTCACACTGGGACTCCCTAAGACTTTAAACGTAATATATCATTATCAGCATGTTCTTTAAGATCATTTTTGTCTGCACCATCCATTCAATTCAGAAGCAAAATACATGCAGATAAGTGCAAGGGCTTCTCTTCCAGCTCACAGACATCATCTGAGTCCTTCACGAGGACTTCCGTAACAACATGCTAGGTTAAAGCTGTTTATTTTGTAAAACCCCTATGAAGTTTAATTATTTATATGCTTTGTTTCCTCATTTTTCATGTAAAAATATGCTTTTCTTATAAAAATATTACCTAAACATCATTCTTGAAAAATTTTTCCTTTTGCTTCTATAGAAAAGGAAGGAAGAGAGGAAGGAAAGGAAGGAAGGGAGGGAGGGCGGAAGGAAGGAGGGAGGGAGGGAGGAACAAAAGAGGGAGGAAGGGAAGGAGGGAGAAAGGGAGGAAGGAAAAAGGAAGGAAGGAAAAAGGAATGAAGGAAAAGGAATGAAGGAAAAAGGAAGGAAGGACGGAAGGAAGGACGGAAGGAAGGAAGGAAGGAAGGAAGGAAGGA
>JAWLRI010001032.1:1134069-1148120 GCA_034781795.1 Crypturellus tataupa
AAGGAAGGAAGGAAGGAAGGAAGGAAGGAAGGAAGGAAGGAAGGAAGGAAGTTTTCTTAGTTACTCCTTAGAGTAACATTTTTCTTCAGAAGTGTGAGGCTAGTTGGAAAAAGAGGATGAAGAGGTACTGCCATTTTTAGAACAGAGAATTTTGACTTCCCCTTCAGTGGGAGCCAGAAAATTAACTAAGTCACACCTAGAAGTCAGACCTTCTGCCCATAGTTTTATGAATAAGAAAGTCCAAAGCATTTGGTCTGTGTTTACAAGTGTGTTGTTAAAAAGACTGTTTTTGTATCTGCTGGTTATGGCTACAGGTATAAAATCTGTAGAAATTATATTACACACACGTTTGGATTCAAGTGATGCAAGACACTGCATTATGAGTTACAAACCTGACAATTCATCTTTGAAATTTCAAACTTTGGGAAAGGTTCATTTTCCCCTAACAATTTCTGAACTTTTTTTTTTTTTTTTTTTAATATAATGGCTTTCAAGATCAGTTTATGTGATAACTGAAGCAAAATATATTCTTCATTGATCCAGTTTCCTTCTCTTTAGGGAAAAATACTAGTATTGAGTCCAACTGTGTTGACTGTTTAAAACATTTAAAGGTCATTATTATTAATGCTCAGGAGATTCTGTGATTCACCAATTTCTTCTCCAATTCTAAAGTCAGATAATTAGAAGAGAGGTATGACAGGGTGAAGCCTGCCTAGATTTATCTCCCCCCCAAAAAAAAAAAAAAAAACTAGATGCCCTCCAAACAACAACTCTTGCCTGAGTGGAAGTAGTGAACATTTTTGCTACAATATTCATTCTGGTATGCACAGACAGAAGCCTTTATTTTTCTGCGGAAGCTGAGATCTACTTATCTCAACCATAAACACAGAAAGAACCGACTTTACTTTAAAGAAGAAAAAAACTTTATTGAAAGTTATTCACCTCAGATCAGGTGAATCTTGATCAGCTTGGGATTGTGATGTAGGTAGAGCTGGGCACAGGTTTCTATTTATCAACATTTCATTTCCAAACTTATTGTGAATTTGGCCCAGAATCTGCTGTTTTACTTGCTTATATCTTTTGCATGGTAATTCAGTTATTTTCAATTGCCTGAAGTGAAATCTAGAATGCAGTGTTAGTAGATTTTTTTTGCAATGATTTAACTAATTCATCTAACAATGCTGTAATTGTCAGATTATTTAAAGCTGTAAGAGCCAAACTAAGAAATACACAGCTGTATTCAGCTGGTCTCTGTCTCCCCTGTCTGACTCCACTAAGCATTTGCCTCTTGCTACATTGAGAATGATGGAAATCCTTTTAAGATATACTGTGATGAACATTCTTTACATACTAGAGGAAATATGTGAGTTGTGTCTCCTGGACAGACACACCCCATAACACTAACAGGGTCTCGTATGCATGAAGCAGTATTCCTCGTGGTCTTGCAGAAAAATACTGCAGGCTTTTTACATGAATTTGGCCCAACGTTTGGTCTAGGCTTGGACCTATTTTGCTGTAACTGCATTCCTGATGGCAAGCATTTAAGGTAGGCATATTATCAGTTAAGGGCTTTTTACAGACTTTCCTTTTTACTACAACTAAAAACAACAGGATAGTCTAGTTAGTGTTTTTCTAATTAAAAACATAATATTTAGTGACCGCATAAGCTAAAAGCAAAGGTATAAATTACAACATTAAGTATATATTCTTTGTTGATATCTGCCTCAAGCCTGAAAAAGAAAAAGGCTGGAAAGGACAAATAAAGGCTGTTCAAGGCTGGTATCTGGTGGAGATAAAGATGTATTTCATTTGCAACTACATTTTTCTTGGGTCAGATTAACACTTCCTGCACTATAAAGAATGTCACTGCAGGTTGCAGTCTAGACTTCTCAGTGCTTGTACACTTAGCCTACACACTTGTAGGCTAATACAAATGTAAGAAGGATTTTAAAATACAGCTTTGCAGCTCTGAGCCTAAAGTCCACTTCCTCCAGTCTTCTCCCAGAAATAAAGAACACAATATTCTACTGGTGTAACAGAGATTACTGACTCTGATTCCAGTGCTATTTACATACACAATTACAGTATAATATCAGTTCGCAGCAGCTATTATACAATTATATTTTGAACACAATTTGAGCGGCCAGTCAGATTAAAATATTAGCTTCTTGCCTGCCTAGGAGTTGTCAATTATATATTTACCTCAAATGTAACAATAGTTTTCTGCTTGCACAGCCAATCTTTGTCTAAATGCTTTGTTTCTGCAGTAGTTTGTTTGCTAATAAAGAGCACGTTTTTCATCAGAGCTAATGCTCTTTCCTGTTCTTGAAAGTTTTTATAGACATTTGATTAGATCAGCCTGTATTTCCCGACAGCCTTCAGGTTGTTGCATAAGTGGCAGATTCACCACTCAAGAAACCACTCAAAGTAATCATAAAATTCCAAGCAAGCAGTTAAACCAAAACCAAATCATTGTCAACAGCTTAAGGCCTTAGTATCCTCAGTATCCTGAAAGCAGTAAGAGGATATTTTCTTACCAGGTCTTTTTTGTACTTCCTAAAAGTTAGCATGTGTCAGACAGGAAATGTTGTAATCTTTTCACAGTGTACCAGAAGTGAAGTCTGTGCGTTTTGTCGTCATGAAGGACATGAAGGGATGTCAAATCAAGAAGAGGAAGGATAACGTGAATAACTTTGTTTTTGAAAAAATAAAAGATAACTTGCAGAGCTTTTCTTAATATTATGAATCAACACCACAGAGCATAATCTTGACATATAATGTTTCCTAAACTCACTTCATTACTGATTTAGATCTTAAATCTGCCAGAGGAGAAAACACGTTTTACATGATTCCCCATCAGAAGTAGAAGCACTCTAGGGGCATACAAGTTTCTGTCCATTGTTTGCTCTTATTTTTTTTTTTGTGCCTCTAGAAGATTACACAGCTTATAGGCAGATTTAGTAATCTTGACTTCCTTTGTGTATATTCAGATGTCCATTGTTACTACAGGTTATGTTTTTGCCTTGGGGTGGAGAAGTACCTGTCTAGTCCCAAAGGTTTTCCCACGTAAGGAAACATCAACCCAAGGTTTTTAATGGTTCATTCCTTCCTCTCCCATTGTAACCAACAGAAGAGGGACAAAACTGTCATCTCAGCTCCTCCTGTTCTTTTCTACTTATCTGGATTGCTTTGAAGCCAGAGACTTTTGGGTTGGGAGTTAAAGTTGCTCTATGACTGCTGCAAAATCACTGCATGAAGCACTGGGTTGCCTGGTGCTCTCTCCTCAGCAGTGGCATCGAAGCCACATGCAGCCAATTCCTTGTGTAGAACGTGAATCCAGCAGGCTGGAGGACAATGATTCCATTAAAAACAAGAGAAAAACAGCATGTAGTAACTCAAGGAGAGAGAGATGAAATTCTTCTTTTTGGAAAGAAGTAACACTTTGGAGATTGAGGACTTCCCCTAGCTGAAGAATGAAAAAAATGAGCAGATCCTCTGACATACTCATAATCTATCCCTGTCCGTTGGAAATGGAAGATAAATGCTTTGGAATTCAGAAAAGGGCATGTTGTACTCAGCTGAAAAAACATAAAAAATAGCATACCTAAATTAACGAAAGGTGAAAAGTGTGCATTGATCTTGAAAGATGAAAATCCCAGTGTTTCCTTCACCCAAAGTACAAGATTCTCAGACAACACAAGGATGCAAGAACAGGAGGCTAATCTCTTCTTTATATTGCCTGCACGTGCAAAATTGAGTAATTCTTTGTGAAAGATTTAAAGAATCCACTTCTTTTAAGTGGATACACTAATTCTAAGTGAGGATAAGAATTTGGTCTTTAATTTAAACAGCTACTGACATGATGTTGCATATAAAATATGAAATTATAGATATTCTTTCAACTTTAATCTGATATTAGTGGTTAATATTCCCCATGCCAAATTAATAAAAAAACCCTATTATCTCACATGTAGTATGTGAAAAGCAATCTGTTTCCATAGCAATTACTAGTCGGATTTTTAGAGGTTCTTGAAAGCCATTCCATACTGTATATTTATGATATGGATTTTAGGTGAAGTCAGACAGATTATTACTTGATGGCTTGAACAAACTCTTTTCGACATGTGCCTGCAAAAGCTTATTAACTTGAGTTATCCTCACTTGCATAGACTGTCGGAGCGCAGCTCATTTCAGTAAAGCAGCATGCAAGCCTTTCATCAAGTGTGCAAAGTCAATGTTATTCAGGAATGAAAGTCACAAAGGACTTAGTAAAAAGGAACACAGGGAACATAGGATTCTTAATATTACCACTGACCTGACAACACAGATAATTCAGACAATGTCTCAATGAACATATTTGTTAGGAAGCCTTTATCTAGAAGTCTTTTTTAAAATGTGATAAACTATAAATGTATGTTTCAGGTATCAGTCAAACATACAGCAAAAAATTAAGGAGTTATTAGCATTTATTAGTATTAGCATCTATTATTATATTAGCATTTAAGGCATCAATATACCATAAGATTTAAGCTCACTTTTTCACTTCAGGTAGGAACAATTGAAATGTATTATCATCATATACTTAGAGGAGAATTCATGATACTATTTGAGAGTTAGTTAGGGATACAATCTTCAGTAGATAAAAGTTTGCCTTAGTATGGATAGCTTTGTTTTTTAATTTAAAAATTTACAAATCTAAACTCATTCTTAAGCGAAATTTCTTAAAAGGTGAAAACAAAAATTCTTTTTGGCAGCTGGACAATTTCAGTGAGCAGATGAAATGATGGAAGCTAACGCTAAAATTTGTTTTATGTCACATTTAAAGTGCAAACGTGGTGGTGTGCAGTGACAGCTGAGGAGTTATGTCCACTGGAAAGGTTTTAAATTGAGTGGGTCACATGGCTGACAGTCAAATAATATGTTTGTTTAGGAAACTATACTGCTGCTCTTAGTAGTTTTCTGTTTTGTAATTTATATGTTTGAAAGTATAGCATTGGTGGCCAGGGCTCCAAGCAGATGCATACGGCAAAATTCTTTTCACTTGAAGTCAAAACAAATAAACAGTGTTGAGGATAAAATAGTAAATTACATTATCTGAATAAGAGTAATTAAAATAGAAAATGTTTTGTGAGTAGTATGTCTATCCAGGCACACTGCTGAGTCGAATTATTCTGATTAAAAATCAGGCCAAATGGTGCCTCCAGACTCACTGCTCAGTTACTACATGTTACAGCCCACAATTTTAGCAGTAGAGGGTTTCTTTCTGGGTACTTCCTAAAATAATTTTTCAATATTCTTGTTTAACAGATAAAAATACTGTGCTTGGAAAGCAAACAACATGCAGTTTAGACACTTAGTGATTTACTAAGACTCATTTGATTCAGCAACAATGTTCTACTTTTTCATGTCCCAAACTGGATTCCAAACACCATCGACAACTAGCATTCTCATAATAACCTGCAAACATCTCTTAATAATGTATATTAGCAAGGATTTTCTGCAAAAATTTACCTTGTCCCCTTCTGTTGTCCAGTGCTGGAAAAGACAGCTACATCTTACTTTCTTTTATGCAACTAGTATCAGGGGTTATTTTTACAACCTATACAAAGTTGGAAAGGAACTTAATTTCTCATGTAATAAATATATATATATTTCAATATGATGTTCTCTGAGATCTTCCTTATTTCTCAGCCACTTAGCTCTCAGTAACATGCAGATAAGTAGCAAGAATGCTGTCTAACCTGAGGGACACTAATTTAAAGGTTTGTTTATTCATTTCTATGTATGTGCAACATTATTCATAGGAGGTATTCCATTAAATTAAAAGGAGCTAGTCACATATATTCACTAGATGTGCAAGTCTTTGCAGGATAAGAAAAGACAGGAAGCAACAGGTTTGGACAACAAAAACAAGACGAGCGAAGAGAAGATGACAGGAGGACCTGGTTATGTGGACAGATTGCGTATGGGGCTTACAAATTTGAAGGTACTTTAAGAACCAAATTTAGAATTGGCTTTGTTTTAAATGAATATAATAGTTGGCAGGTAATAGGTTTTCCTGAAGCATTTGATGATGAAGTCACACTGACTTGAAATCAAGACTTCCTATCATGAGCACTTAAAAGCATTTCATATCATTTCAGTGTTGTAATTTCACAGAAGAGTATTTAGTACAGTTTAATACAATGATTAGATATCTAACCACGTTTTCAATGTGCACATCAAGCTACACCTTACGTAATTACCATGGAGGCAGCTAATGGTGTCCTCCTTAACAAAACACTATAAGGCTTAGCCAAATCAGAGGCGAGAGAGAAATTCCAGCCAGCATGAAATTTAAAGTGAATAGAGAATAATTACACCAACAACATGGAATCACTATGTGCAGCTTTCATTGAAGTGCTGTATTTTCAGAAAGTAAACTGAGGAACTTTGAAGAAAGAGGAACAACATTTTGTAGTTGTATATTAACCTTTTGTGTACGGGAAGGTAAGCTAACACTCTAACTTCCTTTTATTTGGAAGAATCATTTCAAAACATGAACATTAAAAATGCTCACTGTGGAAATATATCATTCCACAGTGAGTACAACAGACTGCACTTGGCTCATTCAGAAACAACCTGTTGGTTTTGAAGAATGAGAAGTCTATGTTCTGCTAGCAGGTATACATAATTTCTTCCACTCAGTAAGAGAAAATATTCTTACTTGCAAAATAAATACACTGCTTATTAAATTGGCATCACATTTAGAACTTGTTAGATAACATATCTGAAAAATGCTGCGAGGTTTTTTGAAACAAAGCCATGTTAATGGTATGATTCCACAACTGTGCAAGGCTTTAGTCAGAGAGAGGAACACTGACCATCACCACAGCTAGGAGAAGCTGCCAGAAAAGCTGCCCTAAAAATAGAAGGAAAAAATAATCCAAATGCTCTAAATATCAGTCAGTCGTGCTCTTTATTCAAGTGTATCTCTAAATGACCAGAAATTAGGCAAGATCCTGTGCTTAACTGCTTATCTGATGGCCTCTCAATTTGGTATCTCACTCTTGTAAATATTCTGCCACCAATTTAAAGTGAATTCTTTATTGCTATGTAAAGGTGCCCTGATGTATATTCTGCCATGGGAAAGGCACATCTCACAGTGGAGCTAATTTTATCCTCAGGGACTGAAAATCCCATGTCTTCCAATAAACTACTGCGGAGGTGGAGTTTCTGTGCATACTTTCCTCTCGGGCGCAGACACCAGCCATGCAGTTTACAATAAAACCATTATGCTATTTGCTCTCCTACGTGTCAGCAAACCCTGTTACCTTGTACTTACATCAACACCCTGGAAACATAGTTTTCCTCTCAGATGATAAGGCTCTTGAAAATCCGGCCTGAATTTTCCCTTTAGCTAACAGTATCAGAGTAATTGTCTTGGTTTCTTGCTGCTACCAGACAGTGTGGACCAGCTGAAAGTCAGCATGCCCAGGAGAAAAGAGATACAGTGCTAGCAGAAAGCAAGGTCGGTCGCAAGCGTGTGATGTTTTGCAGTGGACATCTAATTTACTTGGTCTTAAAGGGTGAGGGGAAGATCTATTCACCTTAAATCAGGAGGATTTTCTTTTCTTTTTACATAGACACAAGGTAGAAGGAAATAAAACAGGAATGAGTCTCATTGCGGTACTGATGTGATGTTCATAACCCCCTTATTTCTGCAGAACACTAATTTAGGCACCAGACCACTTCTGCTGCCCCGCGGGGAGGAGGAACTGCAAACCCCGCCATGGGCGAGCAGCCTCTGCAAGCAGGAGCAGGGCTTGTTCGGACAGAGCAGGGAGAGACTGAGAACTAATGGGATGAGACTTGACGTTTCCTCCCTGTCAGAGAGAGTAAATTGCCAGCTCCATCCACCTGGCAGAGGAAGGGATCGCGGAGTGAGGTTATTTTAGAGATGACCCACGACCAGAACCCATGCACGATAACGCCAAGCCCTGGTGCATTTAGGATCGCTGCTGGTCGGGTGCAGAAAGTGCTGCCTGCAAGAAGCAGGACTGGGAAGAGGGTGCTGGTTTGGGGCAGGGTTGATCTGCTCCGGATGGCAGAGCCACGCGTTATCCGGAGCTTGCAAACAGCTTCACGCCGCGAGGGTCTGCAAGGAGGAGCCATCCCCGCCAGCCGGCAGGTCAGACTAGGGCTCGGAGAGAGGAGAAGCGAGCTGAGAGGGAGGACAGACGTCCCTTACCTGTTGATTTTCAGGGCAAACGCCCTCCTGTCTGCAGCGGGTAGAGTGGCCATGCAGGAGGGCCGCCGGCTGTGCGCACCGAGGGCGGGTTGCGTTGCTTTAGGGGGGGTTCTGTTTTTTCCCTCTCTTTATTGCATGCTCAGGGCTAAAAAGCCGACCCGCTTGTGACAGCTCCGTCTGGCAACTTCCGCATTTTACCTTCCTCACCGAACTCAACCCGAGGGGGAGGGACCTGCTCCTGCATACAGCTGGATTCTTACCCTTCCCGCTGGCACATCCCGGCCTTTCCTGGCGCACCAGGGTTGCGGGCTGCTCCGAGGCATCTCCTGCCTCATCCCGCAGGCGAGTGCTCCCGCTTCCCTGGCGCTGCAGTCACTCAGCCAGGACACGGCAAGGCTGGAGCTTCCTCTCTCCCGGTGTTGAGGGGGAGGCCTGGGGGATCCTTCGGGATGAGGCAGGGAAGGCTGGAATTCACAAAAGCCGGGATGAGGGAAGACGTCCTACGTGCAGCAGTCATCCTGCTCCCGTGGCCCTTGTCACTGGGGAACGTCACCCTGTCACACCTGCACGTTCCTGCTCCGCACCTTCGCTTGCAGCAACACCAACTTCTTAAAATGGGCATTTTTAGAGGGTCTCTTGTGGGTTTACTGAGCCTTCTTTCCCTGCGTGCAGATTTCACTGCTCTTGTAGATAACCAGGACTCAGCCTTTATTTGGAAGGGGAAGCAGAAGCCAAATACGATTGCAACAGATGAACTCTGGGGTAGCAGAAGTAACTGAACTTTAGGCTGCCCAGTTCTTATTAAATTCATGCCTTGAGAACAGCAAAACGGCACTCGGTGCAATTCAAATGATTTGCCTTTTGGAAGGCCGTAATTACATCTCTCGCCATTTCCAGTGAGCTAAGGGATGTCCAGAGGAAAATGGCATGAACTGAGACAAGGAACAGACTATCCAACAGGGAAGGCCTAAAACTGGGCTACTTATAACCACCTTTCACCCTTGAGGATTCACTACCCTTTACAGCGCTCTCGATGTTGAGTGGTTCCAAATATGAAGGTTAATCCATGTGGCCTATTAAGAACCCTTGCTGTATGCCCTTAGGAGACTGCAGAGTAGATGAAAAGCTCAAAGATTTAACATCCACAATAAATAAATAAATAAAAATAAAATAAGGAAACAAACTAGATGTATTTTGGAAAAACGACGAGGATCCACTGCAAGTGCAATAACAGGCCCCATAGGAACAGGTCCTTGGGGACAGGTCTGAGAAGCTGATAAAGTATTTAAATCTGCTATTAACAGAATGATATTAAATAGAAAACAATTTATTTTGGCACATTATTTTTTGATTATAGTTACCCACAGAGGTAACACTCCATATTCATCCTTTCTTCACCAAGATAATGCTAAGACCACTTTGCTGCTGCTGTGCTATGACCTAGCATGCCTGTTGCTCACAAGAAAACTCTTTGAGCATCACATATATGACAGATTAAAATGTTGCTTCACATTACCCACATGGGTAAGCTGGAAAAGATGTAGATAATATCCCAGCCTGGCAAACACACCCATTTTTAAGTGATGCAAGTATCTGTTTTGCATTTTATTACCATCTTGGTAAGAGGGTACCTCAAAAATATTTTCTAATATGGAAGAAACAAATGTCTGAGGGGACACACAAAAATGTTTCCAAAACTGATAATATAGTCAGCAGTCAAAGCAAAATGACACTTAAAACACTGAAATTTTTATTTTTTTAGGTGAACTCAATCAACAACAGCCTACTTTGGTATATGAGGAACAAAGGTCATTAGATATTCTTTCAGCTGTTATTGTGGCATTTTCTTGACATTTCTGAATAGAGGAAATGTAGCTGGTTTTAGCTTGTTAGAATATTGCAAGATAAGGTGCTGTCAGATGGACATTTTTAAAGTGATTTTGTCCAACAACGTCTGTCCATAGGCAAGAAGTCCAATCATGGCCTTAAAAAAAAACAAGAATATTTCCAGCCAGGAGATTTAAAAATGTCATCAAACCAGGGATCAGGAAAAACAGGATGAAATTATAAGTAGGTAAAGAAAACCATGCAATTCATAGCTGACCAAACTACCAAACCTGGTATAGGTGTCAGTAATTGTTGATGGATCCTGCCTGCAAAGCAGTGGGAAGTGTAACTTCCATCCCCATTACCTCTCCCCCATCCTCCTATCACACACACAGGCATCCCAAGCTACCCCCGTGGATACCCCCGTACCCTACATTTCAGCCCTGCAATCAGGATTGGGCAACCTGTCCCTGAAGTGCAGCTGGGCTTCAGGCTGTTTCCCTTGCTTGTGCATCCTGGGCTAAAGGTGCTGTTGACAGGACTAGCTGCTTGCTGTACCTCGGCAGACGGAGGAAAAATGCAGCAAGTTACTGTTAATCAGCCCACGGGTGATAACAGAGCAGACGGGTTACGTGCTTCCAGCCACAACCGTTCTGCAAACCAGGGTTTGGGAAAACCTGCAACGGTTTGTACACAATCTATGGGTTTTTTTTTGTTGTTGTTGTATATTGGCAATGGTGACGCCGCAAAGGATGATACTGCACAACAGGGTATTTCAGTATTCTGTCTGTCACTGAACACAGCTTCGTAGCTCAGGCGAGGAAGGGACAATGCAGCCCTGCTGAAACCTGCAGTGTTACCCAGTCTTCTCCTAGCATGTAGATTCGAGCCCTTCTGAAACTGGTTCTTCTCAGAGCACATTTGATGCTTTATTAGAAACCAAGGTAAATCTCTGCAGATTTTCCCACTACCTTTATTAAAGGTGAATTTGCACCCTTAGCAAAATGCGTTAGGGGCACAGGAGCTAACTAGGAAATAACATGGGATCACATCCAGCACCCCATTAACATAAACCTGCCCTGTATCCAGTAAAGTCTAAGTGATTTATTAAACAAACTAAAATGTTATATGAACATTACTGTGCTAAATCTCAGATAAATAAATGTAATTTTCCACTATGTGCTAGTCATTGACATAGCAGACTGGCAGAGAAATACTGAATCCTCCAGTAAGAAAAAGCATACTGTGCTTTATGTTTCATTTCTCTGATGGTGAAACTAGAGAAAGGGAACTTAGGTCACTTTGCACCCTTCTCGTTTTTCATAAAACACTTTTTTTTAAAAAAAATAAGGGATATGTGAAAACATATCCTCCTCATATATTAGTCTCTGCGGCCTTACAGAGAAACAAAAATGCTTCTGGCCTGATCCTCTCAACGCAAAACAAAGAAACTTTAAACTTTTCTTCATACACCTTCACAGTAAACAGAACTCAAGCGGAAGAAAGTCTGAAACGTAAAATTTTCCTTTACAGCCCCCATTCTTTTACATATAAGTAAGCAACTTGTAAGTTGATATTTAAATCCTAAATATAAACTTTATTTAAATGCCTCCACTTTCATTAAAATACATTAAAACATTGTAAACTGCACATAAAGTCATAAAAAGCAGCAATACTAAAGTGTTGATGCACTAACAGAAGTAATGTCAGTGTTTTAAAAGATTTTTCTGTTGCACAGCATGTGAATGACCAGTGTTCTTAAAAAAAATCCTTATTCAAGGAATTTTTAGTAAATTTTTAGTAAAATCCAAACCCTTGACAGAGCTCCAGTGAGCAGGATCATACATTAATGGAGAATCACATTGAAAAGCAGCAGCTAGAGAGGTCTGGCAGCACCAGAATGCTTGGTCAGATCAGGGTTTTGCAAATACATGTGCTGATGAAGCAAACTCTGCATTTGTTGTATCAGAAACCTGCCAAAGCATTTGCAGCATCTCGGCCAATATTGTATCTTCTACTTACCATAATTTCTTACTTGGTTAGGATTAGGTTTCATTTCCCAAAGGACAGGTGTTGCTCAAGGAAATTTTTTTCCAAATTTTTTTAAATCCTGCTATTTATCTGTTTATTTTCAGTGTGTTCTAACTGAATAGAAACTTTCACAAGGTACCTGCGTTAACAGCATACCTATAAGAAAAAATAAAAGATAATTTAACAGAAATAAACGGAGATGAAAGGGAAGAACAAGTTAAATATGCACAGACAGAACATGCAAATTGCACCAAAGTTATGCCTGTGCTTACCAGCTTCTATTTTGAGGTATACAGGATTGTTCAGCAGCTACTGAACTGATTGCTAAATTTAATTCATTTTTTTTCTTCCTTGTTGCTTTATGGGTTAATTCCCCAAAAAAAACTGGCATCATTGCACAAATTAGCAGCAAATCCCTTCTTTATGATAGTGCACTGCACTATGCGGAGTGGTAACAACTTAAGAGGAACCTCCTTCTCTAGCAGCCACAACTACTGAAGACTGTTACATTCTATATAATGCTAAAAAAAACTATCTGTGCACTTTTCCTGCTGTTTTAATCAACTCCTGCTTTCACTAGCTGTGTTCATTTTGGCTGCCACCACAATAAAAGTATGCAGGCTGTACATTTAATTCAATAGATCTAGTAAGCTTTACCGCACAGCTCAGTAGAAACTCAAAGAAGATGGTTAAAGTTTATATTCAAACATCAGAATTATGTTGTAAAGAAATCAGGAAAAAAAAAACCCACAGTATTTAAGTAATTTTGTTCAAAAGAAAAATAATGAACAGCGTTGTGTGAACTATTTATACAAAAAAAGAGACAAGCAGCTTAAAAGGCCAGGACAGAGGCTTCCTCAGTCACCTTCCCCCCACCAATACCAGATGTCTCACTGACATGTAAATGAAATTTCAGTATTACAACTAGTCTGATTTTTCAAAGACAACTTGCAGCCTTTTACGTGATCTATTATACTAAGCAGTCAGCTCCCAACACATTCCCAATTAATCTTGTCTTGCTTTTCCCTACAGTTTTTCTGCAGTGAAAATCTTCAAGATCTTCCCTAAACAATCTTTTTTTTTTCCCCAAGGAGTACTACAAAGAAAATGTGCAGGAGCAAAATTACAGCATTTACAAGCAGAGATTTATGTTTTAGAAACAGGTAACAAAGACATTACATGAAAACAGACCATTTGAAAACAGGATTCATGATATGAGAGGACCATCTGGCTGAAACAAGAATGCAGGACGTGCTTTACCATGTATTATTCCAGATATTTATACAATAGCAAATTTCTCTAGGAAAATGGGTATTCCCGTTGGAATCCACAGTCACCTCTCCAAGCACATGCTCGGGATGGAATTCTCGCATTCTTTGAGATGACAGTGAATAAAGTAACTATGCAGTCTGATTATCACTAAATATGATTGCAATTAGAGGAGCTTTATAAAGATCTCTCACAAGTAAAGCGAACAGATTTTGTTTTTAATAAAAAGGTCAGACTATTCTTCAATGCGCTTTCTGTTGGGACATGAAAAACCAGACGCGCACCAAGGCCGACCGTAACTCAGCTCTTGATACGAGGACCACGGGTTGCAAGAGGGACAAGAACAGCAACATAATGCCAAGCAGCTGCGCCGTCTACCTCCCTACAAACACGCAGACAACTGCAACAGGGCTCAAGGCTAAACAGCAAGGGTGTTTAAGGCACCGCAAGCAAAACACTTGCGGTTATCAGCCCGCATTTGAGCCTGTGTCCCACGGCCTCTTCGAGAGGGCAGGCAAACACAACAGCTGAGCCTCAAGCACCGCCTTGTGCTTCACGGCCCTGACGTCCCTCACCTCGGATAGGCAGGCACGGAAGGCGCTGTGCTATCCATTACTGAACTTTTTGTTTTATTTTTCACCGTTTTGCTCCTCGTTTTCGAGTAAACTGCTCAAAAATATGAACCGATAGGTTC
>JAWLRI010001032.1:1157232-1199688 GCA_034781795.1 Crypturellus tataupa
GGCGGGGAGCGGGCGGCAAAACGCGTTCGCGCCCCTACAAAATTACAAAAAAAAATCAGAAAAACAAGTGCCCGGAGACGGGACATAAATAAATAAATAAATAAAAGTGCTGTTCAAGCAGGAGAAATCTCCAGATATTGCTGCGTCTTAAAACAAATTGTCGCTATCTCTCTGTCCCACGCGGAGTTGAATGAGGAGAGGCAACAGTGGCGAGTATTTCTGTGAGCTTTTGGTAAAATTGAAAAAAAAAAAATGAAAAATTGAAAAAGGTTATAACGAATCCTGGGGCGGGGGGGATTCCTTTTTTTCCTCCCCTTTTTTTTGTTGGTATGTGCGCCCATGTGCACATATGTAAATTTGTTCATATAGGAAGGTGGAAATATTGCTTAATGTTGCCAGGAAGTTTTCACTTGAAGTGGAGTTAACACTACTGTCTCTCATTAAGATAGCTAAATTGATTCTGCAGGTCTAGGGCAAGAAGTGATAGCACATTGAGAGCATTTATTTCAGTGAAGTTGCTTTTTTTTGAGGTACCCCTTTCTTCCAATTCAGTCCTATTTTATAGCTAGAAATTCTGTTCATTCCGAAGCAAAAGCTGTTTGTGTCCAAACTTCCCATGTTGGTTTATCTTTAAATATTAGCAGTGCAGATTAGACATCAAAAATTAACATTTTCAGAGTGTTTCTAAAGCACATTCTCGCCAATCCAAGGTTTTCAAATGCAATCGGGGGGTTCGGAAAGGCTTGCCGTGTTACGTGCAGGTAGCTCTTGGGAACGTGCCATCCCTGTTGAGTCCAGTGGGAAAGGGCTTCCGCGGCACGGGATACAAGCAAGGCCATAGGAACAGTCCAGCAAAATGTATCTGGGCATTGCGAAGGGATATGGGATTGGGAGCAGGCGGATGGTGACTCTCTGGTGACCTTCCTGAAGAGGCTGTTGGTGAAGAAACCGTCTCCACTGCGTGCTGACCCATTGGGATGAAGCGCAGCAACGTTTGTCGACAGATCCCCGCAGCAAGAGCTTCTGCGCAGGGAGCCTCTCCTGCCCCTGTGTGCCAGGATAAACCATGGAGGGGAGTACAACCCAAAAGTGACCGCAAGGACTGATGTGCAGAGGAGGAACTGAGGGTTTAGGGTTTAGAAGACGTGAGATTTGTCTGCCAGATTATGCTGTATTCAGGACTCCTTCCCAAGCAGCCTTCCTGACCTATTTACTTCCTTTCTGCTGTCACATTCCCCATTTGTTCTGTTCCCCCTCCAGGCCCTGAGGTCTCTTTGACCTCATGGGATTTCCAGTGTGACAGACTTCTGGCTGCTTGCTGACTTAGTGCATCCCCTTTTCTAAGTTACTGCAAGTTTCTTGGAAACATCATTTCTCCTTTGTGTTTTCTGAAGCCAAGAAAAAAAGTAAAAAACCTCTTCTGCTCAGTTCTCAGAGATATCTGAATTCAAACATAGTTCATTTACTAATGACACAGTCCTTACAAGCTGAGGAGCTTGTCTGGCAGGGTGATACTCATAGTGAAATGACATCTTGTTTCCACGTGTCCCTGATCCATCACTTTTCTACCACCCTCACCATGCTCATCCTCAACCCCATTTCTCTACGGGGCGCCATAAACCCAAAAGCTTCATACGTGCTTTTAATGAGTAGTCATTATAGTAATTATATGTTCAATATCTGACTGTTAAAGGACACCTTCTGTTAAAATGTATAAATTACCTTGAATCCCTTGTTTATCACCACTCTATAGAAATAGGAGAGTGCAAGAGAGCACCCTGAGAGCAAGGGGATCTCATTGAGAGAAGATGGGAGAGTTCCTAGTCATATGCCATGGTTATTTTCTAGTTTCTTCTTTATAATACAGCGTTATTGGTATTTGCCATAACCTTCCATGCAAATCTTGCCCTCCCTCTCTGCACCTGTATAAATGATACGTTTGCTTCTAAGTTGGGTTTGACAGGACGTCCCCATGGACAACCCTACCCATAGTTGTCCATGATATAATCTGCTTGCTTCATGTGTTTCCAAGCTTAGTTGACTGATCCATGTGAGAGATTTCTAGGAAAAATACGAAGAACATTAAGGGACTACATGTTAATCTACTGAAACATCTGAAAATGCATAGTAACATTGCTTAAAAGTGTTCTGGTAAAGCACTTGCTGGGGAGCTATTCTTTCAGCTCTAAGGATCGTGATCTTATTTCTGCTGTTGTTACTAAAAGCAGAGTGACATGACAGAATGTGGCAGGGGGCACAGTATTAGAAGGGACATTACATGCCTGTGATTTTGTAGCCACTCAAGTTTTGAATGCCAAAGATAGTCTTTCCATGCTAGGAAGCTGTCTGAGATTTTCAAAGGAAACTGGAACTTCTGATTGGTTGATTGATTGATTGAGAATCAGTACATGGACACCAGTTAGATGTTTCTTTTGCCCAGATGTCTCTAAATCTGAGAGTTCATTACTTAAAATTAATTAAATGACCATTAATGTTTGATTCTGAGAAAAAACAAGCAGCAACTGGGCCAAGAGAGAATGAGGGAGTGCTTTCTTGGTGTCAAGATGGAGAGAACAGATGATATGAGAAGAGAGATTTCTCATTCCTACAGCACCTGCAAGTTTTATCAGAGTACTGAAGACCTTGACATAAGAGAAAATCTTTGTAGAATCGCTATGACAAATACCTGTGTAGCAGAACGTGTCATTTCACTTTCAACATCCTTGTTGTAGAGTACTACGTATTATATTATTTATATAGCACCGCAATTAGTATTGCAAATAGCATTTCCAAGCATAGAAATAACAACCTTATGGCAAAATGCTGAAGAAGTACATGACTCTGGTTCATGTTAATACAGGTCACCCAGAAAAATGAGAAAATCGATTTATGTAACATCAGTTCAGCAAAAAAAAAAAAAAAAAAAAAATACAATGAACAGATAGTGCCAGATAACTTACATGTTCTGAATAATCTAGTATTTTGCTTACTTAAAATAAAAATGTTAGTTTTTGTGTGCTTAAGGGCAAAACATAAATCTCACTGAGAATACCCCATACGTGAATTTAAATACATTTATATTTCAGTATCTTGATAGAATGTGTGTTTTTATTTCCTTTGCAAAATGTAATTCCTTTCTTCTTCCTTTTGCTGACGCATATATGATGCTGTTTGAAAGCTTTCTGACAGCTGTATTTGGAAGATTGAGTCATTGCCATAGCTTTTCTGTATAGTTCATTGTTTAAAAAAGGGAGGGAGACGAATCAAAATAAACTTTTAAAATATCTTTTTTCCTCATATTCCATAATAAAGGTACATGAGTAAACTGTGTACAGAACAGAAGAAAGTTTGTTAAAGTCTGTTTTCCAGTGGTTTGTATATTTTCTAGTGCCTCAGTACAAGTTGGCAATAGTGGTTGAGTGACAACACTAATACAACAGTCTTTCAAGAAATGGCATGTTGTCCAAAAGCTGCTTCACAGACTGAAAAGGAGCCATAAAAGGACACAGTGAAATTCAAAACAATTTGGAAAAAAAAAAAAAAAAACTTTCTTTATCTCTCTTTCTAATTATTTACATGGTACTGGCTTAAAGAAAACAGTAAGTAAAGTGGGTAATGGAAAGTTTTCTTTCTTGAACTTGTCTCCAAATGTGCCTTAGGGCCTATGTTTGGGCTTCTTATGGATGGAGTCTTACCCTATCCATTTTTAAGGCAAATGTGTATCTGTCAACTGAAGGTTTTGTCATGAAAAAATAGCTTCCTTGTCCCACAGTGCAGGAATTGCTTTTCTGTGGCAACATTTGGTGTTATATAGGAAGGTTTTTAAAGTGCATTTAAGTGCATTTAAGTGCATTCCCAGTATTCAATAAAGAAAATATTTACAAACTATTTGGAGATTTCAAAATTTTTTAAAATTTAGGAAAAACATTAAAGAGTTACAAAGTAATTTGAGCTGTAAGGTGTTAGTTCTCTTTTGTAATCAAATAATAAACAAGAATGAGAAGGCTGAAGAGGCAACTTAAAATGTCAGTGACTGGCATGGAGTGCTACAGAAATAAATGCTGCCACAAGAATATTTAATCTGTTATTCAGTATTCACCAATGCTCTTCATAACAAAAATAACCAGAGGTATTTATGTGATAGGTAGAGCAGGTACTGTAATAGGGAAGATAATATTGCTTAATTAAGTAATACTTAATTTATTAGAGTGGAAGAGGAAATAAAATTGTTCAATGCCGTTTAAGGAGATTTTCAGTTCAGCAGTATAGTATATGTATTAGCTCTGCCCTCACCAATTGACCATGTATGTGGAAGGATTAGTTTAAAATAATGTATTGAACCAGAATATTTAGATTCTGATGAATTGCTTTTTTTTTCTCTAAAAAGTATACTTTGAAATAAACCATTTTCATTGCTGTAGAAAAAATGAGAAATCAAAATTTTTAGTTTTTTAAATTTCTTTTTTCCATCCTTCCATCAAAAATGTTCCTACTTCAGATAAGGAAAAAAACATTTTCCAATTTGTAGTAAGAGCAAATCAACCGAACCTGTGATATTTTCTATAAAATATACGTATGATTTTGACCATCTTTCCTGTTTTCTAGAAGGAATCTATTGGCATCAAAACTACCTGAATAAAAACGTGAGGGGAGGACCAATAGAGAAACACATCATTTTACTAGATCTTGACACAGAAATCACAGTTAATAGAGTGTACTGGTCTGAATATATATATTTTAAAATTCTAAAGAGGGTCTTCTAATTGTCAATGAAAGAAAATGACATCACGGTTCTGTGCTCTGCGAGGCTTAAAAAGAAGTAACTTTTGGTTACTTTAGGTTTTGATAATTCCAGTGTATATCACAAGAGTTCACAAAATCAGACTAAATGAACAAAATATTGATCTTTTTAAAAAATTATTTAGATTCCCCTTTCTAAAACTTTTTGGGAGCGCAACACTAAATGTGAACCTGGAAGAAGGTCTTCTGCTTGCAAAGGAACAGGTCTTCCTGCAAAGGAGGCTGGTGGTGACATTTCCTGCTATCTGCTCTTCCATGCATATAGCAGAGCTAACAATTCTTCCTTAAACTGAAGAAAATCTGAGTTTGAATTCCCATTCTGCCTTTTGATAAGAAATATTACTACTTTTTTTTGTCTGACAATATCCTTTTAAAGTTTGCGCACAGCTGCCCCACTCACCCTGTATGACACTAACCTCTCCCCTTGCTCTTTACATGTTTTTAATATGCTTGTTTCCCAGGGACTCAAACTCTTTTGTATTTATCTGTAAATACATTTTTAGTTAACTCTTAGATTATTTATGCCGAGCTGAAACCATAGTGCCCGCGTAGGCGATGAAGGCAAGGTTCAGAAATGGGAACCTCGCGGTGGAGCTGCACATAGTTCCAAACACATTGAGTAAGTGTTTAATAACAGCACCCGAAAGCTTGTTACACTTCAAGAATGGTGGGAACTTCCCCTGCTCAGTTCTCCCTGGGGATACACACGCTTTTCATCTGGAATAGCCAGAGAATGACCCGTCACTGAAGAAGGAGCATGATTCCCAGGACAGGACATCCAAGGGGATCCGGGTTACAGGAGCAGGACTCCTGCAGACTGCAGCTCCCTGGTGGCTCCAAAAAGCTCCTCAGTGAAAAGCGCCTTCTTGACCCTCTCCTTTTTGTCACGTAAAGCCGCAAGTCTGCAGCTGCATCCTCACAGTGAGCCCATGAACCCTGCTGATGTGTGATGTGCTCTGCGGGTCCACAGGAAGCTTGGAGAGCAGGACCTTAGCCCGGCATGGGTACCAGAAAATCATAGCAAGTGTCTCTGCCCTTGCCCTGCTGCCAGCACACAGGACACTGAGCTCCGATGGGCAGGAAACAGCGCTTTCTATCAGTGTTTCAGATGAGCATACTGCTATCTTGGGCTTGTTTCACTGCCGGAGAACAGGTTTCATACCAGGGCTTTCAAATATCTATCCCAGCTACTCTGAACAAACATATCTTGTGTTTGTGTGTGTGTGTATTTATTTGCTCATTATTTTTAAAAAAGCTTAGTGCTACTAAGAGCACTCTCTTCTTTTTTTTTCTTTTCACCTAGATTGGCAGACTGGTTATTGGCCAGAATGGTATTTTATCCACACCTGCTGTTTCATGTATTATCCGAAAGATCAAAGCAGCTGGTGGAATTATTCTAACAGCCAGTCACAGTCCGGGAGGACCTGGAGGAGAGTTTGGAGTCAAGTTCGAGGTTGCCAATGGAGGTGGGTTATTTTAGCAACACATTACATCATTGCATCTCAGAATGATGAAAATACGTTGACAAGGATAGCAAATTGTTTTAACTGGATAAGTTCTTCAGTAATTCTGTTGCTACCATGAAGAACATATGCATAGCTATTTTTTCTCTGCTAGGAATGCCTTAATTTGTATGTTTATTTACAGTAAGCACTAAATGTTCATTGAAGTCTCTGTGGTATCAATAGGATTTCTATTAAAAGGAGGTTTGTCATCTTATTTTCATGCCATTTTATTTTGTCTGCCAGAGCATTGCAACAGTCTGTTCCCGTTATAAAAAAGCCCATGATGGAACTCTATTTTGCTCATATTTCTATGTTGCTTGTCTTGACATTTATTTCAGAACTTGTAATTTCTGAGGTGCTGTAAGTAGCATAGCTCATTTTTCTTGTATGGAAGTGTTTCTCATGTTTGCCTGGGAAATGATTGCACTTTTCTGAGGGGAAGGTTGTACTGTTTAAATACAGTAAATCCACTGCATAATCAAATTTGCGTGTGTAACTGATTTCTGGCTTTCTGAAGTTTTCGAATTAGAACATTGTAGATAAGTCATACATCACATACATTATAAGTTGCAGATTTCCTGCATAGGAGACATCTTGGTGATGATTGCTAAAAACTCATATGCTTTCCATATGTAGAGTGCTTTCCCTTTGAAAATCTCAAATTACTTTTAAAAGGATGTTTTGTCCCTTGTTTTGAAGATGGGAAAATTTGAGAAGGGGTTAGTGTCAGCAGAGTCCACTGCTTAACTGAAAAATGTGCAGGTTTAAGCCAGTGGAATTTTATAAACAGAACAGCCTTGGATCCCAGAGAGATTAAGGGGCATGTTTAAGGTCAGACAGAGAAAGAACCATGGCCAGGTCCAAACCATTAGGTGCAGCAGCACTTCATAAACTTCAAAACACTGCATACCACCTAAAATCTTTTTGATAAATGGGATACAGTTAGTGGGGCTTTCTTTTTGTGCATTTTGTCTTTTTAAAGAGAATCTAAACAGGCTATTAAGCTTTAAATATAAAGCCCTCCTCAAGGATCACAGGGACCAATTATTTACCCTAGTCAGCAACAGCATAGTGGAAAGTAGTTGGTTTAAATTGCAGCTGGGGAAATATATGTTAAGTATCAGGAGGAGCTTTAAGGCTATGAGAACAGTTAGTCACCAGAGTAAGCTGCCAAGGGAGGCTATAGGATCACCTTAGCTAGAAATACTACTACGAGGCAAGAAGTCCATCTATCAGGGTGATTTACAGCTGATGAAACCTGTCCTCACTCCCTGGATGGACTTGGCATAGCTGTGTAAAAGCTGTTATTTATGCTATTGCCTTGGACCCAGTGGTACTCTGCACCTGCGATGAAATACCCTGATTTACACGGCAGAACTACACCAAGCACAGCAGCTTCACTGGAGGTGGTGGGTTTCAGTAGTAAAAGAAAAACAGAGACATTGAGTTAGGATCTGAGAGAAAACACAGTAAGCCATTTTCCAGAGTGGAAGCGTGCTTTAATGTAAATAATGGAAATTTAGAAAAGCCCCTCAAAATGTTTCTGTTGTCATTAAAACTCAACTCTTACATAATGCATGACATATAGTTCATCAGATAATTTTGGTTCAAGCTTGCAACTTTTATTTGACTGACAGTGAGTATAGTAAATATATAAGTCTTAATAAATATAACAAATCTTCTGGATTTGGTAATAAAAGTAATACGCAACAAAGATGTGTGTTCCATTTCTGAATGACCTAATTGTTCCAGGAAGAAATTTAGGCATTTTGAATTCCATGAAAGATGTATTTTCTTAAGCTGATAGAAGAAACCTGCAAGAAATTAACACTATCTAACTGTTATGACATTTTTTGTTGTTGATAATATATTTTTAATGAAATTATGTGAAACACAAAGATATCTTGGTTTCACATGTGTGCATTTGCAAAAAGTCCTACCAAACCTCAAAAGCTGCTGCTAAAGGACTAGCGTTCTTTAACCTACACATTGAGATTTTCTGGCAAATAATCTGTACACTTTTATGAACTATAAGGATGAGTAATGTACTACATTTCCACTTTGCATTTTTTCAAAAATGGTGTTAAGCCTTCATCTCACTGTGATAAATCACTTTATTTTACTATAATTTCCTTTTTTTGAACCTGTTCTTTAATAGCTATGTTACATTCTTAAGAAGTGAGTGCTGTAGCAGAAATACAGTTTTGAGTGTAGGGAACATTTGTTTAAAGAGGACCCCACTCTCTTTTGTCTTCTAGGACCTGCCCCAGATGTTGTTTCAGAAAAAATCTATCAAATCAGCAAAACCTTGGAGGAATATGCCATTTGTCCTGATCTTAGAGTTGATTTGTCTCGCCTAGGAAGACAAGAATTTGATCTGGAGAACAAATTCAAACCTTTCCGAGGTATCCATATGTGCTTTTATGCTTGGCAAATCTCTTGATTCTCAAAATTAGATTTTCTACAAAATAATAGCAGTTGATTGTCTGAGAAGACCTTTAAACTTCAGAATGCCTTACTACCACTTATGAAAACACTATGCTGAGGAGGTAAGCATTGCATTTGTTCCACACATGAGGGAATGGATGCGTGGACTTAAAGTGCCTCAAGCTTTAAAATGTAGCCAAATACTTGTGCCAGGTGAATGTACTTAGATCCAGTGTAGTTAAACACCAAACATAAGCAATTTCTCACTGAGAACAGTTTGACCAAATTGACAGATTACTTAGTGAGATTCTCAGTTATTTCACCCCTTGGTAACAGTTCTCTTCTGAAATGTTGTGGGATGCAGAAGAGTGTCTCCAAATAGAAAAGGAGTATTAAAGCACGTGCTTAATTTTAAGCTTCCACTGGATTTAAGATTACACTTATGCTTACACTCAATTTAAAATGAGCTAATGAACACAATCATTTTGTCCTGAGTGAATCAAAAAGAAAAAGAAAAACAAAGCAAAGCAAACAAAAAAAGACAATATTTCAAATACTGTTGAATTCTATGTAGCTTCCAGAACTCTTCCTCATTTTTGGTATCCCAGAATAAAAGCTGGCTTATTTTCCACCATAACTTTATCTTTTGAAAGTAATTAGAGTTTTGTTGATAAGAAACTCTATTCTTTACTGAGAAAAACATATCCTTTGTGATTTCTTTGGTAAAAAACAAAACCAAAGTAAATGCAGTTGTAAATACCACTTCATAGTTGTAAATGGATGGCACAGTTTAAAATCTTCTGTTTTCAGTTCTTTAATCTCTCCAAACTGTATCTTTTAAAAATGAAAATGAGAAAAAATAAGCAATAGCAGTGAAAAAATAGACTTAAAATAATTCCAATATGATTTAATATTTTTCTGAGGAGAAATAATTTCCTCACCATCTCTTCCTAGAAGGCACCAATCTTGGACAGTAGGACTCCCAGGGGAATTTACTGAAGCACATGAGAATAAACTGGTTTGATTTCACGGGAGTTGAAATTGTTTTCAGTACTTTGCTGGCACGCTTATCTTAACATGTGTGAGCAGCTCCGACAATGAATTTGAGGCATTTGTTCATGTGTGTAAAGATTAGAGCTTGCATAGACATTGTCAGAATTAGGATTTAAAAGCCATAGAGTAATATAATTTTAGTGAAACCTTGAGACTTTAAACATTTACCATAAAATTAACTCATTTTCAAATAGGTTTTGTTGCCCAGTTTAAGTGTATTTTCCTAATTTATCCTAAGCTTTTGTCTTGGGCATAAAAATGACTGTTTCATTTTCATGTTATCCTAAGGAAGAGCATTGAGGTGAGGTCAGCATTTCTGAGGAAAGCTGGCTGATGTTTTAAATGCTAATTTGTCTTATAACTAAAAATATTTCAAGATACTCATTTGACTAGATAAAGCGACATTTATGTAGTATACAGTCTTTTATTTAAGCAGATAAAGTGTTCCAGGATGACTGAAAAGTCATACTTTTGACAGTTTTTTGGTAACTGTTTTCATTGCGACAGACTTTCACCAATATATTTTAGTTTTATCTGTTTTATATCCCACATAACTAGAAAAATTATAGCTATCTGTCTCTACAAACTCACAATTCAAATAAGCATGATCTTAGCAAAAAACAGATGTTGCATTTGAAGTTCTCTAAATCAGCAAAATATGAAATACAGAAGTCTAATGGTAGACGGATGACAAACTGGAAACAGACATTCCAGGTGCCAAAAAAGCAAGAATAAGCTGTATTTCTGTCTGGTTGAACAATGCAGATTGATGCTTCTGTCAAATGATGGAATAGAAGTTGTAGTTGTCTCAGCATGGACACTTTCCATCCTTCAAGAATAAACCTATTTAGCTTGAAAAGCTTTTCAGTGACTTAGTGAATGATAAATAAACTGTTCACTTTAGTGTGGTGTGATTTTTTGAATGTTTTCAGAGAAATAGCTCTGTCCATTGAGGTTAGCCTGAAGTCCTGTAGTGGACAAAAAATTCTGATGATTGTTCGAAGACTTAAAACTTGATAGAAACTCGACTGAAATTCAGTACAATTTTTTCACTTTGCCTTTGTGGCTTCAGAACAAATCTATGATACTCAGAGGCTGCGTGCTCTGGTTTTAGTACATGAGATGTTTAACCCCACCTGGGGAAGGATTTGTGACCTGAAATGTTCTATTTTTGTTTATTTTAAATCTTATTTTTCCAGTGGAAATCGTTGATTCTGTGGATATCTACCTCAATCTCCTTCGAAGTGTCTTTGACTTCAATGCGATCAGAAGTTTTCTGACTGGACCCAACCAGATTAAGATACGGATTGATGCCATGAATGGAGGTATGAATTTACATTAGTGTCAGGACAAAATCATATAATCTGTGGCGCTAGAGACCTTCAAGAATGTTATGCCAGCAGATATTTTTATCATTGAGAAAGTATGGACCTGTAATAGCTTCCCAGTAAAGGTACAGTATGCAACCTTCAGGTTTTGTAGAAAGGTTAAAGCTAGTAAGAAAGGATTTGAACATTAGACTAGTCTTCTTGATGTATTACATTCCTTATTAAGCAAAGAGAATGGTCTTTCTAAATAAAAAAGAAGTGAAGGCAAATGTGTACAATAAATGTTTTCTTTTGACATTTGGAAGCAGCCAGGATGAGGTCATGTTACCATGCAAAGTTGATGGACTATGCTGCAGTGTGTAGTAAACCAGAAGTTACAAGAGAGCTTCTAAGGATAAATGCTGTTTGATTACTAGATCTGAAAGAGTTCCAACTAGATCTGAAAGAGTTCCACCGAGACTCTTTAAAGAGTTGACTGTGACTGTCTCGCTAATGTTAATTGTCAATAAATTTTGATATACTGGAGACAAGATGGAAGAAAGAATTATAGAAACAGCAACAGGACTAATTTTGTGGCAATATTCAAAAGTGACTGTGAAAATAAAAGCCCCATGGTGATATATAGGCCAATCTGACATTGCTCCTGGGCAAAATCATGGAGAAATATTTCCCTGTGTAAAGATTTTAAGGACAGGAATACAAAACAATGTTCAATATTATTTTATGGAAAGCAATTCTCATCAAACAAACCAGGTTTCACTCTTCAATGAGATTACACAGCCAGATTGATAAGGGGAACTGGTTTGAGTTAATATGCTTTTGAAATACATTTTATCTAGTACAGTCACTGTTCAAAGGATTATAATGGGCATGAAGTCAATGTTAGCACCCCGTGCCAGGCTGTGGCAGAAGGTCAAATGGTGTCCTTGAAATATGAAGGAGGAACAATTTGGAGGGGACTCTTTCGGTTGTAACATGCAGCACTGGAGGGAACACTGCTGAAATAGTGCTCAGAGCTCCAGTTCATGCCTTAACCTCCTAAATGTTGATTTCTTTTACTAGTAGTTGGTCAGTTGATCAGTCACCTGAATCAGCAATATTATTTATTTTTGAAATACTTAGGAAAATTTATTTTAGGAATTATTAGGAATATTTTTTGTTTTATTTTTAGGGCTGATGTGTAGAGTTGCACAAGTTAGGTTTTGCCTTATGTCTCTATGGCACAGTGAAAAATCTGAATATTAAGCATATACATGAGTGCATGACATCCTTTTTATTATTTTTATTTGCAGTTATGGGACCTTATGTGAGAAAAATCCTCTGTGATGAGTTAGGAGCTCCTGCAAATTCTGCAATAAACTGTGTTCCTCTGGAGGATTTTGGTGGACAGCCTCCTGATCCCAATTTAACATATGCAACTGCCTTGCTGGAGGCTATGAGAGGTGGAGAGTATGGATTTGGTGCTGCTTTTGATGCTGATGGAGTAAGTATTTTGGGCTATCCAGGGGGTTTACCATAGGTATTTTTTCTCTGAGTTCAGAGATGGCACTTATAAGTGCAATTCTTCATTTTTTCAGTAAGTCCTGAGTCCTGAAGGTGATACTACTTTCATGTACTGATGATAGCAGTTGTATCCATAAATCAGATACATATGGTATAACTTGTCCTGCTAAGCTGAAAATCTAACAAGAATAAACCCAGAATGAGAATTCTTTTTTAACATGGAGATTATCTTTTTTCCTGTACTACCATAACACCTCTCCTCCCTGAGCAGAAAAAAAAAAGCATCATAGATGGAGATGAGTCATGGCAGGTAGTTATTGAGTAAAGTCAGTGTTGTCTAACATCTTTTTTTTTTTTTTAAATCTAAATGAGGTACTGGATCAAACTCTGTTTTTATTTATGTTTACATCTCATTACTTGCATTATAAAGAGTAAGGCACTACACAGATAACTTTCTGACCTGACAGAGTGTGAAAATAATGAAAAGGCTATGAGGAACAGAAGCTGTTTTCTGCTGTTAGGAAACAGAAATCCCTTCCTGTCTATTTCCTGTCTAGTTTGCATCAATAACTCTCTCCAAAGCATAAGATTTCAGATCCGTTTTTGAATTTCTTGTCTCCAGGACCGCTACATGATCCTTGGCCAAAATGGTTTCTTTGTTAATGCATCTGATTCTCTGGCAATTATTGCTGCCCATCTGTCTTGCATTCCATACTTCCGTCAGACGGGTGTTCGAGGATTTGGGAGGAGCATGCCTACCAGCACAGCCCTTGACAAGTAAGACAAAACATTCACTTATATCACCTTAATTCTGACATTTGTCACTTGTCTCCTTGCTCCGTAATGTGTAACAATTCCAAAACTGTGAAGTCTTTTCATAAAGGCTTCCAATTTTCACAATCTTTATGTGCTTCATTCTTTTAATTAGTTTTAAAGGCATTTGATTCATTCAGAATAATGTGCATAACCTTTGCTTGGATGAAAATAATTAAATTCAGTCTGAAAGGGAAATTAGTAAGTCAACTGCTCTTGAGAGTAAAGTCAATGACTGGTAATTTCTTTTCCAAATAACTGAAATCTTTTTCATAATAGATAATGGTTTACAACATAGTCTGACGGCTCTTCTTATGAAAGTCATGGAAGTTAAAACATGCAAATAGCTAATTCGGTACTAAATGAACATCTAAAAAGTTATTCCTGTTTCAGTTAGTTGAGCTGCAGAGTGGTTGAGGTTGGAAGGGAAACTGGAGATCAGCTGGTCCAACCTTCCTGCTCAGGCAGAGTCAGGTACAGCCTGTTATAAGGCATCTCTTCCAGGTGGGTTTTGAACATTTCCAGAGAAGGCGGCTTCACTAGCTCTCTAGGCAACCTCTGTCAGTGCTTTGTCACCTTCACAGTCAACAAGTTTTTCTTCACATTCAGATAGAATTTACTGTGTTTCAGTTTGTGCTGTTTTTTCTTTTTCTATTGCTGGGCACCATTGAAAATCTGGACCTGTCCTCTTTACACGAAAGTTCCAAAAGTCTCATTGTTTAAGTGAAAGCTACCATTACAGTGAAATACTATAAAAATACTTATTTTGAATGTACAACCCGGGATATATATTTTCTGGTAAGACTTGAAGAAACAGTGACATTTAAATGGGTTTGTCTTTTCCCATTTTCCTAAAATCAGGTAAATATATTTGAGAATGTGAATGTACCAAAGTGCCCTTTAATTACACTGTGTGACAATTTGTCTCACATGGTTGACAGTGTTTACTTGACATGCTAGAGCAAAGATGGTGCTGAGGTGATTACTGCCTTATTTAGTTATGTAGAACTTAAGTTGATAATTAAATAAAATTGATAATGATACATGGATGTAAATCTTTTCCCAGCTATTCTTACAAATATTTACTCTTTAAAAAGTTTGATGTCTATATCTTGGTTTTTTTCTTCTTCTTTTTTGGTTGTCTTGTTTTTTTGAAGTTATAAAAGCTACATGGTTTTGAAGTCTGTCACTTTTGTTTTGTGACTCTTCATTTAGACTCCACAATGCAAAATACCAGATTTCTTATGTTTCCATATTATATTTCCACAATAATGTCCAGAGATTCATGTGACTTGATAACAAAAGTACTTTAATTTACTTAACTCATGAGTGCCACTGATATGGTTCACTGCTTGAAGAACCCAATTTAGACCTGAAACAACAAACTGGCAGTGGTTCATCTTAAGCAACTCACTTTTTCACTTATGAGCTAGCTGTGCATAGATGCATTCAGATGCTGTGCATTCTGTGTGCATTAGAACACATTAGGTAATATCATAAACATTTCTGCCAAAGTTGTTTGAAATACTGAGCAGTCATGTCTTCCAGTATTCTCAATGAAGCCCACCTTAAAGGACTGCTGAACTTGCAGAAAAGATTATTGTTTGTAAGAGCTATTTTTCATTAAAACTGTAAAATGGCAATTTCTGGAATCCATTACACTGTGTGAAGGACTGGCTAGGAGAAGAACTTATTCTCAGTATAGGTTTTGTGTTGAACAGATTCCAGTTTCATTATCTATGAAAGTAAAGAAAAATTCTGCTAGTATTAGGTAAATGTAGAAGAACACATTTAAGATTTCCATTCCCATGGAAACCTGAAAGGAAAAAGTTATATATATGGATCTTGTATGTCACTCTTTTGAAGAGCAGAGATATTCCCTAAATAATGATGCAAACCAGAAAAGCAAGACAAAGCAGTTCAATACAGAATTAGCATACTAGTATAATATTAATATTCATTTTGTAAAATTTCAATCTGTAGTTCTACTAGGGCAAGGGAAACACTTTCTCTTCAAGAATGTGATGGTTGACACCAGACAGATTTTTCCTCAGTATGAAGGACTGCACTCTCTCTGTGTTTGCTGATGCATATCTCACCTTCGATGTAATTAAGTCATTGAGGAAATATTTTGAATGTGTTGATATTACAATATTCAGAAAAGCATGGGTGCTTACATTCTGCAGTAGGTTTAGGTTATTGCTTACCACTGTATGTTTCTTGATCCATTTTGTTCCTCTGATGGGACGGTCTTCGGTGCTGCAGGGGAAGGTGTCACAACCACACTCTATGTCTACTCATAAAGCTATTTGTGAGGTGATGTCCTGGAAAGAAAGCATAAGGCACTTAAAAAGTGTTCTATGAATATTAATCTTGGAAGAAAAGAAGGAAATGAATATGGAATCAGAGAATCACAGAATAACTGAAAGGGACCTCTGGAGCTCACTTAGTCCCCCGCCTCACTTAGTTCAAAGCAGGGTCAGCTAGCACTGACCTGAGTCTTCTCTTCCTAAGGCTGAGCAAATGTAGCTTTCTGAGTCTCCCCTCATATGAGAGATGATCCAATCTCTTAATCATCCTCATGGCCCTTCACTGGATGTGTTCTAGTATGCCCGTATTTTTGTTGTCTTGGTGTCCAAAATTGGATATAACACCCCAGATACTGTCTCACCATTACTAAATAGAAAGGAATAATCACCACCTTGAACAGTTGTCAGTTCTTTTCCTCACATGGCCATTTTGCCATAGAGGAATTTTGAAGACTCATAATCAATTTATTGTTCATCATCATCTCAGGGCCTTTTCTGCAAAGCTGCTTTCCAGCTTGCCGTTCCCCAGCCTGGACTGGTGTATAGGTTATTCCTCCCTAGGTGAAGGACTTGGCATTTCCCTTTTTTCATCTTCATGAGGTTCTTGTTTGCGCATTGTTCCATCCTGTTGTGTAGCTGCACAATTACCTGGTGCATCAGTCACTTCCCGCAGTTTTGTTCTCTACACACTTTCCGAAGATGCTGTCCGTCCCATCACGCAGGTCATTAATGAAAACACTAAGCAACACTGTCCCGCTCTCAATCCCTTGGATATACTGCTGGAGATTGGACTTCATACTCTTGATAGCAACTGTTTAAGCCTGGCAATTGAGACATTTGTTGGTCTATCACAATGTCCACTGAGATCCCTCAGGTCCTGTGGGTGCATCCCATCAGGCTTCAGGGACTGTATGGCCAGTCTAGTTAAATATTCCCTATCCTGATTCTTCTCTACTGAAGAAAGCCTTCCTTGCTCCAGACTTTCCCACTGACAACCCTTTTCTTTCTTTTCCTGAGAAGGCCATTTTGTCATATAGTGTTAGTTTCAGTAGAACACAGAAACTGTTAAGGTACAAAAAACATTTATGTGTATATTGGTTACAATGAGCTTTGAGATCTCTCAAACTTTCCTGACTTGGTAAGATCAGAGTACCATGAGAAGACCATTTCTGTAATTCACAGGTATTTCATATTTATTATTTGAAGTCAGCAACCCACGATGATTTTTATCTGCTAAAACAAAACCTCATAGGGTAAATCACTTTAATGAATGTTAATTCAGCTTCTTAAATTAATCCTTGTTCATTTGAATTGTTTTACTAGCATAAATTCTAAAATGGGTTTTGAATTCAAATATCAGATTTTTTTATCTGTAGCAAATATTGAACTCCTCATTCAATCATACCGTTGTATGCTGGTGGCTTAAATTATGCTACTTCTACAAAATTCATATGATTCTTGTAGCTTAGGAATGGAGGGTCAGTTTCTAATATGTAGCAAACAAGGATATGCTTTCCTCTTCCAACTAAAATGAACTTGCTCAAATAAATTCTAAAGATCTTCTGAATAGTGATTTTAACTAAAGAAGTAATAAATACAGTTTTAAATAAAATGTTACAGATTTGAAAAAACACAGTTTGAATAAAATGTTACAGATTGACATTTGACTTTAGTTGTAATCTGTCCTTTGCAAGGCATTTTGCATTTCTTTCCAAAACTTCTCTGCTTTTGTCACCTTTGCAACTAATAACTACTTGCAGCTGCGCCAGTACTAACAATCTTAATGAAACATATAAAGTAGAACAAAATATTTACGGGCTGTGTACAATAACCTCTG
Organism: Crypturellus tataupa; assembly: GCA_034781795.1. Lineage (NCBI taxonomy): Eukaryota > Metazoa > Chordata > Aves > Tinamiformes > Tinamidae > Crypturellus > Crypturellus tataupa. The sequence continues at coordinate 1,174,808 of JAWLRI010001032.1, forward strand.
AAATGAACTCCTTACACACTCAAATCTTTTTGCCATATTTACGACCCAAATCATTGAGTTAATACTCATTCTATTAGTGTCTGTAAATGGATTGCAGACCTTTACACAAACATTAAATGATAAATTCTGCTATCATTCATGGTTTTCTTAGACATGTCCCACTTACACCACTAGATTTAATCCCCAAATATGATATTTTAAATTAATCATAATTTGGCCTTTAGTGTGTGTGCAGAAACTTTTAGTTTCCTAGGAATAGTTGGTTAAAAATACTTTGAAAAGTCTTTCTGATTAATAGAATAGAATATGTAAATAATGGAAAAGATACCCAAGGCGAAATTAGATCCACATGATGTAAGAGTATGGACAATTATGTAGTTACAAAATTCATTGTCCTCAGGAGAATAAGAAGATTTGATTAACAACTCAGGGAGAGTAGACTTAAAAACAGAATAGTTAAAAGATGTTTATTATGCTATTGAATGCTAACATTGCTTTTTGTGTGTGTGCTTTGATATTTTGATACTGGAGAGTGAGAAATCATCTTAGAATAAATTTGATGGAAAAGTAATGACAACAATCATAAAATAGGAGTACTAAACTGTAGGAGAAGGGAGGAGAGATGGGAGAAGCGAGGGAAAGAGAGGAACTTGTGTTTTACTTGTTAAATCACAGTCTTCCTGAAGAAGTTTGGAACTGCTAATCTCAAATACACTAGATTGTATTTAATAGTAGAACAACTATTTAATAGCAAATTCATGTTTCATAAAACTTTTCTAAATTGTGGATACCAGAATAGGAGAATACTGATAAGGATGGTCAAAAGGATGTTGTAAATGATCATTTGTTGATGTAGGCACTGTATTTCTGGAAGAGCACTTTCAAGATTCCTAGAACCCCACTACTAAGTGAAAAGATGTAATTAAATCAATATCTAAAAAATTAATTTCTTATTGTTATGTACTCAACTTTCTTTTCTGGCCAGTTTCCAGAAAGGGAGGGTCTGGATAATCCAGACAGTGCTAATAAGTGTAGGTCTTATGGGGAAATATTGGCTTATTGGAACTTCTGAGGTCATGGGTCCTCTCTTCTGAAGTTTCTAATGGAGAGCAAAGGAAGACTGACTCCTTTTATGGCACATCCATATGGGATAGCCACAGTTTAGCCCATTCTTCACCGTAGCTATAAAAGTCATGGAAAAGATTTTTGATTTAGGAAATGATTTAGCAAATCTAATGCTTTGTTCACTTGCGTGATTGAGGATGTGCTGTATAATCACTGTGCATTTTTTAACCGTGCTCTATTAAACTTTATAAGAAGGAAGCAGTAATCCAGAGAACTTAAAATGTTGCTTAAGGATACAGCACTCGCAAAATGAACAGTGAATTACAAGAGAATTTGATTAAGATGTTTAGCATTGACATGTATTCACTTGAGGTGACTGTTGGAGTATACTAGCATGTACAGAGTGTTCATGCCAGGAGAGTGTAGCAGTTGACAGGAAACATTTGTGTTAATATGATCCAACATCAACAGGATTGTAGCAGACTTCAGACTTGAATTCTCTGGCAATCCATGCCCTTCCGTTGGTGTTCTTTGTCTTGTGGGGAATGTGAAACTCTGCACCCTGTTCAACAAACTGTTCTTTTTCATGTCCTGTGTACCGATTTATCTTGTGCCCTGTGCTGCAGGAAAACTAACAGCACACCGAGATGTTAGCTAATGGTATCCAAAAAAAAAAAAAAAAAAAAAAAAGGAAGAAAAGAAGAGAGAAAAAGCTGTTTCTGTTGGAATTATAGGCTGGATGTGTGAAAAACAGAAGCACAGAAAGAGAGGATCCTGTAGGCAATTCTAGTGTGGCTGGAGCTATTTAGTTGTACCTGTATCATGGCCACCATGGCAACACCATGTAGATGTTCTGATCATCCTTAACCTGCATTAAATACTTCATCCTGCCTGATCATGCTACCATCCACCCTGGGCTACATGTTTTAGAGGTTGCTACGCCGTCTTCTGGTTGTCCATTTTCCTCTCTGGGTGGATCCAGACAGGTTTTAAACTGACTGTTCTGACTTAAAGAAATGTCTTCATGAGCAGAGGGTATATATGTGTGGTTAGCTCTGAGTAAGCCATCCTGGGTGCTGAAGGAGGCTGTCGCTGGCAGCAACTCTTAGATTCACAGTGCAGTTGAGGATTCAGAGGGCGGTCTGAAGCGCTTCTTAAATAACTTTGCTTGCCTGTAAGACAGGAACCATAAGCAGCCCTCTAACAGGAGTGAATGTCACAATGAAAGGAAGAAAAAAAAACAAGAAAAATGTTAATCCACCTGTCTTCTTACCGTTATTTTGCCCAGCTACATAACAACAGCTCTTCTTCTCATCTTTTCAGTAAGCAACTGCTTAGAGAGGAGCAACACTATTCCAGGAGTTTTTACTTCATTATTACAAATACGAAACAGATTGGGGGGATGGTAGGGAACTGCCCAAGGTCCTCTCCTACCTGGAAATACCTGAGCAGCAAACAGGTGTCTTCCCCAGCAGATATAACCATGATTTGCCATTTAAAACACAGTCATAATAGGAGGAAACCCTGCAAGGAAATGCATTTACCTAGCAGATCACAAGAAGAACCAATAAGCAAAGATCACAAGAAGGTACCAATAAACACTGTGTGTCACAGGGACTATTCTGAAAGAGTAAAGGACCAAAGCTTTCAAGTAGTGCATGGAGAAGTGGATAGTCCTTAACTAGGCTAGGGAATGAAGTGTCAGTGCTGCAGCTTGCTCTAACAGGAGTCATCTAAAAGGGTAAAACTCTATAATGTAAACAAGGTCAAAAAGGCTTCATGTGTATTATTACAACTGATTGGAAAGCCTGATTATAGCATATTGCCTTGGCTATGTTATAATATGGTTACAATCTGATGTTTAGCTGTATATTATTTTCCAATTTAAGCTTTTTGCAATACTTTTTGAAGGATGTCTATTCCAACATGTGAAGCATTAAAACAATTGCGTACCTCTATTCAACTAGATCTAACACAAGCAAGTGTAGTCTTCAGTCTAACGATCTCGAGTTCTTTATGGACACCAAGGGATTAATTAAAGCTCAGTGGTCTTGAATGATGGCATTTGGCCAAATACTGTCATGGATCAAAGTAGGTTAACAGGAGAATTGTGTCAGTTTATGTAAGCAGGAAACATGGATTATAGTGAGTTCACTATAAATAAGAGTTGGAGAAAATGCAGGCCTGTTGCTTCCAAAGTGGTCTCCAGTTTGGGAACTCTTAAGTTTTCATTCCCTGCTTTAGATGTATCTGATCTTAATGGCAAATAATACTGAGAAACACTAGCTTCCATAGGCCTCATTTGAGTCAGCAGGTGATCAGCATCTGTGAGAAGTTTGACCTTTGCCAGCAGCTGTTAGTCCTCCATAATTTTACACCACGTTTGAAAAATGAAGCCTAAATGACGTAGGTAAAGACTCAACAAAGCAAAGACTCGCAGATGACTCAGGCTTTCCTGTGCTTTAATCACAGGCAAAGCTGCAGCTTTGTCGTTCCTCTGTAATGAACTAAACAAAGTTTTGTATGAGATGAATTAGGGAACAAGGCTTCTTATCTCCGTTTAACCAGCAGTAGAAATTAAAGAAACATGTAGCTCTGAATGACTATGGAAAAGCAACATACCTGCACTCCACATGTGCCTTTTTGATTATCTCCTTGAACTTTTCATTTTTAAATGCTGTACATATTTTTGTCTTTCTTTTCTTGTCAACCTTTAGCTTATTGTTTCTTTCGAGCCATCTCTTTTTCTTCTGTATTGTTGGCCACCTGTTTCAATGGCAAACTATCTGAGAAGTATGATAGGTTCTGTGCATTCCTTTCTCAACATCAGTGTTCTTTGCTCATGAATAGCTATGGATTCTCCCAAAATAAAGACTGCTCCAAGTTAAAAATTCAAATTTCTATCAGCATTCACTGCTGTGACTATGGTATATTCACGTTACACCATTGTTACTTTTTTATCTTCTAATTCTTCACTAGGATAACTGATTCTCACTTGCCCTTTTCTGAAATAGGCTGGCTGTGGATTTTTTAAGGCTCCTCTGTCAAAATAGGTCCACGTCAAATTGGATGGAACAGAAGAATAAGTGGAAGGTCTGTTCTGCATAAGGATGACTGCATAAAACAATTGCAAACAAAATTTAGTACATTTAACCAAGTTTTTGAGCACTTTGTCCTGGAAAATACATTCAGGTTTTGTAATTTTGTAAGTAACACTGCAATATTAAAATAGCCTTAAGTGTCCTCTTGTATATTTGTATACCTGGTAAAAAATTGTAGCTTGGCCGTACCAGGTTTCAAGTATGCTGTGGAGCTAAACATTTCTTTAACAGAGAAATGACATGTTTGAAAAACTTTTTGGAGAAAAAAGAAACAATTGTTAGTGCATTGCATTGATGTCCTTTCATTAGTGCTGCCAAGTGCTGCTTGGTTTTATTCCTACAAAATGCATCCCCATCTAGCTGTTATCCTTTCATCCTTCAATGTCTCCTAAGCAGTGATAGTTATCGGTCATTGCAAATGTATTCCGGGGTATCTTTAAGGAGACGATTCTGCCTCCTTTGATGTGCTTTGGTGTATAATTGGGTATATTTGAATGTGACAAGCCCAGTATATTTTTGGCTATCCAGTGTCTCATTATCCCAGCCTGTGCTGATGAAAACATTCCAGCACTGCGGTCATGACAGGCTACATCTCAGATCTATGTGCAGCTCTTTTCTTCCCTCCCTCCTTCTAGAGATTATTTTTAAAGGAGGCATGATATAATCATGCCTTTCTGCCAGAAACACTCCTTGGATTTCAGCTGCAAACCAACAGCCTGTCAGGCTGAGAAGAACAGCGCGGCACTGTGAGATTCCGTGTAAAAAGGGATCTCCTGCGCTCCTTCAAAGCACTGCCTTGAGTTTTTCCTGGCAGTGCTATGAATATTAATCACAACAGCTGTAATGAACCAGAGATTTCTTTAATGGCTGTTGATACTTCTTCCACAGTGCTTTCCCCCCCGTCCCTTCTCATGAAAGGGAGGGCACTTTTTTATTTGCTTTTCACATTTTTGTCTCTAGGTTTTAATCGTGTGTTGTGCATGAAAGGAGAATAACATGAAGCCTCGAGTTAAAAAGTCTTTTCTTTCATAATGACTGAGGAACAAAAGGAGATTGGGAGCCCACTCCAAAACAACATGGAATATGAAGATCTGGAGTGATCCATGCCTTCCCCCTTTAATCCTGGTCTTTCCTGGTCTTATCTGACTCCGGCTGCTATCCTGGAGCATTTGACAACCAGGGAATTTCCTGTGCTTTTACAGTTCTAATAGTGCAGGCATGAGGGTTTATTCTCAGTGCTTGTCAGGACAACTGCAGGCAGGCTATCAGGTATTTTCTCAGCCAAATGAAAATGTCTCAGTGTGGTGGTGTCTATTTTGGAAATTTTCAGGAGAGTCGCTCTCCGTGCTGTCCTGTACGCTAGGGAGGGCTGTGGGCTCCCTCCTTTCTTGGCACAAAGCCTAGTTTTTTTGAGTCGGAGAGAGATTCTCTGGCCAGAGCTGAACCCACAGGCGGTTTGCCCTGTGAAGAATGGCAGGCAGCAGAGCAAAACACAATATGCAGCTCTCACCCTCGCTCCCTCACTGCATTCTGACCCGTGCCTGAAAACACGACAGCTAGAGCAGCCCAAAACAGGCAGATTCAGTGTCAGTGCCATATGCAGCTTTCTGAACCGAGCGAAGAAAGTTGTGTCCAAAGCTGTTTACGTGTAACAAGAAATGAGAGGGTTAAAAATATGAGGTGCTCTCTTTCCAGCTTAAAGTTTGCATGTACATGAGGTCTGCTTGTACAGTTTATCCACTACAGTTACAGGTTTTGGTGTTTGGTAGGACATAAATATATTATAAAAACCTGATCTGCTCTTATGCAGAAATCCTTTTTTTTTGCAGTTTTCACAAATAATCAAAATTTTATCTGGGCTTAATGTGCCACATTAACAAATTATCCTGGAAAAACAATCTTTTCACTAACTATTTTGATCAGACCTGTCACTGTACAATTACAGGTGCTGGTTTATAGAAAATCTTACTGTTGTACCTCTCATGTCTCATAAAGTATACCAATATGATTAAAAACCAGAAGCTCCTGCAAATGTCCTGAAAGAAAAGCAACCCAAAGACGGCAACAGCAAAGCAGTTATAGAAGTCTTTGTGACTCCTAAAACAGAGCTTAAAATAAAAGCCCTTTTTCACTCACAGGCTCACACAGTCTTATTTTGGGCTTCAAGCTGGAAAGGGTCTCGCAAGGATTATGGTGTCTCAACATGTTTTGTCTGTGCCGAACAGCACAGCTGATTCGGGTCGAGAGCCACCTCTCCCATCCAGGGACTTCTGTAAATGGATGGCCCTCATAGGGAGGGCATCCTGCTGCTTTTAAGGACGACCTTCTTTCCGGCACAGAATTTCCAAACAGTGTTTTTTAGATCCTGTTTCCTAAATGTAGTTTTTAAAATATTATCTTCAACTAAATTACTTCAAGTTATTTAAAAATTATGAAGGCAGGAAATTGTTCCTTAAATTCTATGTGTTTTGAAGATCTTTGTAAAACTGTGAAAGTCAGAGTAGGTAACACTATTTGAAGAGATTTGAGAGTGTGCTTGGAACAGATGTTATTTAAAGACTCCTTCCTTCAAACCGTCAGGTTAATTTCCAAAGAACAGAAACGTTATCTTCTATCATTTTTTGGGGTGAAAGGGAAGAACTCAAATAATAGGCCTTGAATAGAGCTGTGAAAGGGTTAGGAAATCTGTGTCAGAGAATGCTTGTAGGAGAAGCAGGTACTAAAAGTGAATGCAGGTATTCTCTCCTAATAGTCATGTAAATTATCATTATACCTCTGGTTTATTGTAAATTTGAGAAATCATGTTTTATTTTCTAATTGTACTCATTGGTCAAAATAGCATGAAGCATTTTCTTTCTACAGCCCGTGTATATGAAAAGTTCTGGCATGTATAATTCATATTCTGGTAATTTTCATTATAACAGTATATTTCTATGGCATATTGTAATTTCTTATTCTTTTTTTATTTTTGTTTTTACTGTATCTATGAACATTATCATGATATTAATGAAGCTGTTCTCTTACTTTCCCTTCCCAAACAAGATCCACAGCCACGCAGAGAATTTATCAATTTCTCACTTTCTAAAATCCGTAGGAAATTATGCAAAAAGAGAAAAAAAGCAGAACTAGTGTAAGGAAGGAAATCCAAATCCAGACGATATCATTATGGAACAACTAGAGTAAGTCATGTCTGACAAATCTGAATTGCCTTCTTTGATAAAATTGCTACATTGATGATGCAAGGAGTAGACACATAATTTACTTTCATTTCAGCAAGGTGGTTGACACTGTCTCCTGCAATATTCTTATATGCAAGATACATACTTACAATCTGGATGAGTGGACCACTAGATGGGTAAAAAAATGGGTTGATGGTTGGGCTCAAAGCCCACTGTTTTAGGGCAGAGGCAGGGGGAATTGGGCTTATTCAGGAGCAAGGACGGCTTCAGGCGGACATAGCAGCAGCTGCTGGTGCCTACAGGAGGGATATTAAGTACACAGAGCTGAGCATTTAACAGTGATGCGTAGCGGGAAGATGAGAGACTTTGATAGTTTGAAACAATGGAGATTGGATAGATACATCCTACAAAGGAAACAAAGATAGATATATATATATATTTTTTTCCCCTTGAGGACAGCTTAATGGCAGAGCAGCATCTTAGAGAGGTTGTGCAATTTCCATCCAAGGAGTTTTTAACATGTAGCTGAAAAAAACCCTAAGAAATATGTCTGACTTCCTAGCTAAGCCTGCTCTGAACAGGCGATTGGACTATAGACCCCCAAAATCCCTTCTAAATTGCAAACACTATAATGCTGTGGCTGCCTAAAACCACCGCTGGAAGTTCTTGGTACCACCAAGATGTTCAGTGATTTTATAGTTAGCATGATAATAACAAGAGGAGTACAGAAAATCTTTATTTTCTCTAAAACATCATTCATCTCACCAGTTATTTGTGGTAACCTTACTGAAGTGAGAGTTAGGTAAGGAAAAACTGACCCTGTCTTCTGCATTTTTTACATCTCATCTTTGTCCTGATATAATGAAAACTACTTCTCCATCAAGTAAAAGAATTTACAAAATATATCGCATTGTGTATTCATACAGTACAATTTTTTTCCTTTGGGAACTATCGCGTTTAATATATTGCATTGTCTTGTAAGGGACTCAAGCCTAAAATAGAAAACGTTCCTGTTCAAACACAGAGAGGTGCAGAAACTTTGAACATGCATCAGTCCTCGTTCAAGCCTCTTTTTTTCTCCTTTTTCCCCAATACACACATGCCTTACGGACCCTTCGGAGCCTTCAACACTGTGGTAAGCATAAAGTACTTGCCAAATTCTCAATGGGACAAACTCCCAGTGACCAGTATGTTTCTGAGTCATGGCATCTTCCAGAGGCTGAAATAAGCTTGGACTCTTTGAAGAACTTACATTTATCTTGTAAATTGAAATTATTGAAAATGATGGGTATCATTACACCTCATCCTTTTCTCTTCATCCTTTAGTGTACTGCCATGCAGGAGTTAATTGATTCTCTCTATATATGAATTCTGAAACAAAAATGAAAAACGATTCTCCCATCTTGGCCAACAAGGGCATGAATAAATTAAGGCTTACTTAATTATTTAAGGATTAGTGCAATACTCCTGTAGAGCACAGCCACATGCTTGCCAGATGGTTGGAATTTTTATTTCATTAGTGTTATTAACTGTACAATCAAACCTCAGATTTTGTGCTGATCTACAGTACATGTGTATGCAATTCTAATAGCAATCCTGAGCACTTTGCCAACTCTTTTATTATCTGAAAGACAAAATTCTGACAAAACCTGTTGCTGCCAAAGCACATCTCTCCCTTATTTGTTAATCATAGAAATGTTTCCGTCCGCTAGTTGCCTTTGGACAAGCAAATTTTATCTTTTCGTCCTTACTTTTAAAGCAGCTATAGCTAGGTATTGTACACAACAGCAGCTCTTCTAAGTGATTCTCTCAGAACCTCTATGAAGAGGGCACTGAAATTTGCACAGACAGGGATTCACACGCTCTTTTGTCCTGAAGGATACGCTTCCTTTGGGAGTTGACTCTAGAAACATTTATAAAAGTGGTTGTGAAGTTAATGCATTTTGGAATCGAATCTTGAACTGATGACTAAAGCAACATGAGAACAGCACTCGTATGGGAAATCCACCTGTTAGCATCCCACCCACTGAAGAAAACAAACCCATAATAAGGAAAAGTCACCAAGACTGCATCTTGTGCTAAACTTTCCAATGCATTTGTAACCAAGAGAAACAGATAAAAACAATGCTAGTTTCTATATTTTTTTTGTTGTGCTTTCAAAATTATTTGTTTGGGTTCCTAGAAATACAATATAGTAAAAGCCAGCTTGTCTACAAGATCAGAAAGAATTTTCTTGTTTTCCTCACATTTTTAAGTTACGTAATTTGTTTCAGGTTCTGAGAAGTGAGGTCTTTCACAATGATAGAACTGCATTTAAATTAGGTTGTTATTGTCACAGTAATGATTTAAAGCCCCTGAACCAATACCATGAAGTTGCCAAAACATTGTAGTGTGGACTAAATGGCAGCCTGTATGATTCCTGTAAGGGTCCTTTGCGTTTCTTTTTCTCAGTTGTGTGGATCTCATTGGCAATGTGTGGGAATGTGGGCATCTATACTGTGTCTTTGCGTGCTTTAGAAGGCATTTATAGCAAACTGATGTTTATTTCCATCTCTAAATACCAATTCTCAGCAGTATTTTCCTGCTATGATGATATGCTGAAATAAATCTTAAACTTTACTAATGATTATATCTATTTTGAGACATCCATAATCACTGTAATTAACTTTTAGTTAAAAGAATTTTCAGTGCTCTGATTGTTCGCTCCTTGTTTCCATTTTCTTCAGATTATTCTGCATTTCCTTTTAACTTTAACTGTGTGCTTTCCTTCTGGTAAAAAGGGGAGCACAATTTCACGCTTTGGCTCTGTTCTATCACCAACACTAACTACAAATACGGTGACATGTCTCAGTAAAATTTGCTTTTGCTTCATCTGAGACTGACAGAACCTATTTATCAATTGTTAAACAAATCCATAATCCTTTTTTCATTGTGAATTTACTGTACTTCTGAATGAGGCCCACAGCCTCAGAGCATGCTGTGGGCCTCCTTTATGTTACAGAGCTGCTCTGCTTAATGTCAATGCATAGGAATAACAGGTGGTTAAACTAGCATGTAGCATTGCCCTGTGATTCCTGAGAAAAACTACAGTATTGATATAGCAACATTTCAAGGCAATGGGTTGTGTTGGGAAATAATCTTAGTCACAGAACTATTTCTAAACTGGAGAATTAAATTATTCAGCAGCTGCTTCTGACTGGCCGATCACTCACTGCTGGGGTAATCTGCCAGATCATTTTACCTCCTCAGTCATCCAGTCTCATATTTTTCTAAGTCTTTTTTCCCGTGTGAGGACTGGTTTCTTACGGAGGACTGGGCATGATGCAATCATAAGGATCTCTCTTTTGTGGGCCAGAGTATTGAGTATCAGCCCTCATGCACTTGTTCATACCAGCTCTTGGTTCTTGTGAAGAAACATCTGTACAAACATATTTCACTTTGGTCTTTCTCTCATCATTTAGAAAACAAGCCTTAAGAGACCTGATTAATGTTTGGCTTCCTTAATTCTGAGATCTTACTGATGTTACGACCAGGCTGTGAGCTGCACTCTTCTCGTACAATTTAAATGTGATTTTGCTTGCTTTGCTTGCTTAAATGTGATTTTGCTTTGTGGTGGATATCACCCAGCAGAACTAGTGAGACTAAACGGAGGTTACAGGAGGTTACAGAATATCTTTACAAGGGCAAAGGGAGATCTTCATCTTAAATGAACCTATCATCTTGTTCCCCTTCCATTTTTATAGACACCATTAAACTCCGTATGTCAGATGTTATCAGTACTCTCCTCTTTTACATGCACCAGATGAGTCCATTCTTTGTGGCACTAGAAGGAGTTACAGAAAGCCTGGCTATATCTTCTTGGAAGCTCTTTGGATGGGTTTTTCATGCTGTTTGAATGGGTAAGAGCCCAGAACTCTTCAGCATACCTTACAGTATTCCCATAATTGAGCTAAAAAGGGAAAGGGGTCTCTGAGTTCCTCCTGGGTCCCCAACACAAGTTGTACCTTAGTTTTGCTGACTTGCTCATGCCCCACTTTAAGGACAGCTGTTTTATAAACCCTTTATTTAACTAGCTATCTTTAGGATCTCTTATATGTCACCCTATTACTTGGAACACTGCTGGCAAGTCACCATAACTGAATGGAATCCCTATGGGCAGAGACTCAGGGGAAAAGATATCTTTTTAACTTTCAGTTACTGCTTATTCTAGAAGTGTTTCCCTACCCTCGTGGGTCCCACAAGCTGCCTGTCCTCCCTCAGATTTCGGAGTCCCTCTCAGCTAAAAGAACTTCTTCATTAACGATGACTGAGACATGGATCAACCACCCTGTTTGGCAGACTTTGAACACAGGGTTAAACAGGATCATGTAAGAGACAGAAGCTGGTACTGAACAGAAACTGGTACTTCTGGTTAATATGATCTTATATTATGTCCCTCAAGTGCAGCAAGAGCTTGTGCCATTGCACACAGTCTCGTCACACACAAATATCTCAACTACCTTCACAAAGTACCTAAAGAAACCTTGGGTGGGTCCCAGCATCCTGTTTTTCTACATAAATGTACACGTTGAGGAGGAATCAAAAGCAAGAGGATGAACATATGCGTTTTTGCACATTAAAAGTACTTGTCCCACCCTTAAAAAAATAAACCTTACAGCTTATCATTATTTATACAGACCTGTGCACTTTGATATCATGTTTTTTTTGTCTCCATAAGAGGTAGTATTTCTGTCTACAAGGTACTAGATTTGACAATAAATTTCTTGGAAACAGGTCTTTTAGTGCACGTAAATCATCTTCTTGTTTTTTAATGGATGCTTACTACTTAAAAAAGCAAAATAGCTCACTTTTGCCTTCTGGCAGCAATTCAGCAAAATGGTTAAGCACATATTTAACTTTTGGACGTGTAAGTAACCACAGAGACTTGAATGGGGCTATGAAAGCATTTTGTAATAGCTTGTTTTTTAAAAAAATGAGTATCTGATGTAGAAGAAAAAAGGAGTCCTGTCAAGGTTATGTTGCAGTTGACTTGGTATTCCTCTAGGGTTCCTGGCATGGGTTTTGTCCTGGAGCAGGGCTGGGAAGACATAAGAAGACATGGAAGTGGTAAGGGTAGTAGGAACATGAATCAGGTTGTGTTGCACAGGATAAGTGTATGTTTTACCAACTCTGTAGCCTCCTTCAGAAGGGCCTAAATGATGGTATTCAAGAGAAAATCAAGTTATTTTAGTCCTCCTCTCTCTCCAGCTAATATTTGGCCTATGAATTCTGTGGAGCTGTACCTGAAAAAATGCTCCAGGCTGGTTCCTGGGCTGCTTTATTGTTACTTCTTGTCTTGCCATGTCTGTGTTATCCATCACGCATGGTAGAAAAGGACACTGGTATCACTTCTATACTTAGAATAAACTCCTGCTTTAAGCAAACTCAGTCCAGATATAGGCATTAAGGTTGATGGTCTGGGTTAATTTTAAACATGGAGGATTCACTGTGACATGTAATATTCAGCTGGAGAGAAAGTGTTGGTCATGTGAAATATATAAAATTATAACGAGTTCAGGATTAGTATTTTGCACACAATTAATTCTTTGTAAAAAGTAGCTGAGAATTGTTTATTGCAGTTGTGAATTCATGTAATTCACAACAGTGCAAGTATTACTTGCACTATGGTAAAATAAGTCATCCTTTAAAACATACAAGAAGAAATTCTTCTGTTCTTGACCTACAAGCATACCTATTCCCAGGCGAATTCTAGTTTTCAAAGCAAGTTCAAGAAAGTGCTTCTTAGTGGCTCTGTTCATAGCATATACCATTAAGTAAGTATCTATTTGGCTTTGTTTTATTATGATTGTGCTCATATAAATCTTCTGGGGCCTGGCAGTTGTGTCCACTTCAGATTATTTTCTGAACATTTGCTTCAGGCCAAAATCTGTCAAAGTGATGACTGACATTGGGGATTTGGCAGGGGGCCGCTGGAGCCTGCAGTTCTGAGCCAGGGAGATTTTCATGCTGACAGCACCATCCATACCATGATAGTCTGGCTGAGCAGAAGCAGATGTTGTAGCCTCACTGGCCAGTTTCTGAAGCAGAAGTTTGCGATAAAGTTCATTTTGGGGGGTGGAATTTTTAAATGCCATATTTCCTAGAAGAGAAGGAAACTTCAGCAGCTTCCTTCAACACAAAAACTTCAGCTAAACCTCTTAACCACTTGTCTCTTCAGAGAGCTTTTGTACGGCCTGGAATCACAGTGGAAAACTCTGTCATCCTCTAGATTTTAGTTAGGATATCTTCAAACAAGACTCATGTTGCCTCAAGACTGTATTTGTCGCTTCAAAAGCAAGCCTGAGTATCAGGTCTCCTCCAGTGCAACTCCTTAAAAGAACTTTGACTTTTCAGCTGCTGATTCTTCAACCTCACAGTCCCCTTAACTATTGACTGGGGATGGTGGCAATCTCATCCTGACAATATGAGTAAAACTTGCCTCCCCTTGGCAGTTTTTACAACAGTGACACGAAACTGCTCTCAGCACTGAAGAACTGGAAGTGAAATGCTTCAGCTTTGCATGCTGCCTGCTTACTTACTTATTACAGGTACATTTACTGTGCCTGTTCACCATGAATTCTGTAAAAAAAGGCATGCCACTCCATAACAAATGACGTAGACTAGCCTGAAGTGCAGCGTCCATAAAATGTATCTTTACACCTCCTGCCCTCCGTGGGCGGGATGATCACGTTAGTCTCAAAGGCAAGGAGCTGTGCCGTCTATTTTTGCATCAATCATTCATTCCCTAAACAGCAGGGAAAGGGCAGGGGCAGTCTGCAGCCCTTTCTCAGCATTTTGCAGCAGGGTAGTACTGCAGCTGTAGACCTGCTTAGGAAAATATTTCAATACCCCAGCACTTCATCATCAGCTGTGAAGCCAGGCACGAGAATTTACTTTTTCCCCCAGTGCTTGAATCCAGAACATGACTTTTGGGACTTGGACACTTATTCGTTTACCATTATTTTGTTAGGCAATTATGGACATTTAAAAGTCCTGTCTTTTCTTCCAGTAGGTCACACGAAATGTATGCATCATTTGATTGAGGTGTTGCAGAAACTGTGTGGCAGAAAAGTTAGTTTATGTGAAATAGTAAATTACGTGTTCACAGCAGGGCCTATGGAATGGCAGCAAGGAGTGTAGATTACCCCCAGGGTCACGCTGTGTGTTTAAATGATTGTTATGATGGTGTTTTTCAATCCTGCTGCTGCAGGAGACAAAAAAACCAACCTAACAAAACAAAGCAAAAAAAAACAACAGGAGCAATAACAACAAAAATTTGAAAGGCCCAAAGGGAGATACTACATTTTATTTTGTTTATGTTAGGAAGTTAAAGCCAAGGGGCTGAGCTTCCATGCAACAGTTTATATCCTCAGAGTACTGTGGTGGTCATGCTGAAAATGAATATACTCCATGCAGCTCAAGTAAATTCCTTTTGTGTGTTTGCTGTGTGTTACATGAGCATGAGAAGGCACGTAGTATTTACAGGACCTCACTTTTCTACTGGGATGATTTTTAGCTTCTGCTCTTGAAAGCTTTCAGGAACAAGGAACGACCAACGTGAGAAAAGCTATTGGAACAGTAAGATGGCATCAAAGTTATTCTACATGAGTGCCAGGAGGCTCCATTGATAGAAAGGGAATTCATGCAGCCTTGGGTAAAGCTTAACAAGATGTTCTGCAGTGTTAATAGCAATCCTTACATATTCTCAGAATTAATGTCGACCAGAAAACCCCACCTAGAGTTACTAATTATCAAGACAGAGACTACCCTTGAGCATCAGGCCTTGTTTCAGCGTACCTACACATCACTTGCAGATACATATTTGGGGGAGCAGGGAGAGAACAAAAGCAAAAAAGCCAAATGTTTTTAGATCCTTTTTAGCTCAAACATCTCAAGATGCTTTTGTTTGTCCATTTATCTGTTACTATGATCTTTCTCTGTGAAGTACGGCACGCTAGAAAACAGGAAGAAAAGGAACTTGCAGTCAATTGAACATTTTTCTTGTGCCTTGTGCTCCTGACAACCTTTCTGCCAGCCATGGCCGTTTACATCTTATCTTGGTGAAGTGTCCTGGTTATCTGCTCTGTGTGCAAGGGCTTAGCATTCCACTGCTTTTTGCTTAATAAATTAAAGTCCGTGAGGGAGTAACACTGTAATACTTGACCATATAAGGGGGGTGACTGTTGTTTTAGTTCTGCTCCTTCAACCATATGCAGTCGAGGCCTTTTAAGGGAAGGTGGTGCAGTGAAAACATCCAGAAGCAGGGCGTCTATTTCAGATGATAGGTGGTGCCAGTGCTGATGCTGTCAGTGCTACTGCCGTGAATTTCTGACAGGCTATTAGAGTTTCTCAGTGAAAATGAAAAAAAAAAAAAAGAAAAAAAAAAAAAAAAGAAAAGAGAGAGGGACCTGGACACTGAAGAAAAAAGTTAACTGTTTAGTTTATGCCTCCTGTTAGTGAAGGAATAATACGAATGAAGAGGGAACTGACCGAAGTTCAGCTGAGTTGCACTTCCAAAACTTGAGAAGGAGCAAAAAGCTCCTCAGCATCAGCAAGAACAAGATACAGAAAGAATGAGTGGAAACTTCATGTAGTGAGAATAGGATGGGGACTCTGCATAACTAAAAAGCCCATATTTAATTTTCAATAAAATTTTAAAAATATTTTGCTTCCCTAAAGTAATTACAATGCTGAAGAGGGAGTGAGATGGAAAAGCAACTGTGGCAGCATGATGCAAGCAGTTCAGTTCTGGGTGCCACATCGTTACTCCGGAAAAAATGAACTCCTGCAATTTTAGGTCCAGTTGCAAGTACTGTTAGGTAAGTTTATTAGAGCAAAGATTATGCTCTGGAGTTGGGAGTAGCCAAGGTAGGATCTCTTGTAGAGGGAAATCAGAGAGTGATGCAGACAAATGTAAGCAAAGACCTCCGGACTGGTTCTGCAAGAGGGGAGCTGCAGTGTTCCCCCTACGATGCACATCTCTAGTGATGGTTATTTACAATATTGCATGAGACCTGTCAATGAAAGCCTGTTCTCTAGCGTGGTGATCTTTGTCTTCGTGGGGGTGAGCGGGCGTCAAGGCTTTTGGCAGGATGATTCTGCTTGATGGACTGGTCTGTTCTGGGAAGTTGTCCACGTTTCACTGGACCTGCGAAGGTTTCACGGGAAAGTCAGCTTGCCCTTGGCCATTTGTTGTATCTGAATGAATAAGGTTTGGTAGGGCTTCTTTTGGCTCTGGAGGGAAAGCTGCCTCTTCTCTGACTCCCATTAAGGTGAGTCAAGGTAATTCTGCTGCAGAAGTGAGTTGTGATTTTTAGTACAAAGGCACTGCGACTGAAAGGTACCATCAAGGGAGCCTGTTGCCTTCACAGGATGGAAAACAGAGAGAGAAAGGCAGCATATGGGGTTTTTAACCCCTTTTTAGCCCTTTTCTCTTTATAAGAGAACAGATTTTTTCAATGGGAGGTAATCTTTATGCACAGTACGAGCAAGCACATGTTTTTGCTGTAATGCCAAATAAAATGATTTGGGCTATGGAGAGCTCAGTATCCTAGTGTTTTCCCAGTACTCCATTGCATAGGGCAATGCATAAGGCAATGAAGTACTGGGAAGAATAACTGCATTTTAGTGTGTAGTTTTAAAATAAGCAATCAAGTTGCTTCACGAAGGCAGGTCAGTTCTTCACATTAGTCTGTTAAGGTCTTTTAATGCAATTATAGATACAGTTTTTTTGTTTGTTTGTTCTGGCAGGAAATTTTCAAATGTTCTGATCTTCAATCTGTGAGGAAGCTTATCCTCACAGATTAATTGTGTTCATTATTACCTGTATTATGAACTGGTCGGCTCAGGCTTTGATTGCTCTTACTGGAAGAATCGAGAATTGGCTTAACAGACCTGTGCTAATTCTAAACCCTTCCTGAGTTTTGTTTTCTAGTGCTGAAATAACTCATGCTTCTCCTCACTGCTGCCTTTTGTTCTTCTAATATTTAAATAAAAAGAGTAGGTGTAGTATGGGACTAGCTCTTCAAAATAAAAATGAGAGTGACATTCTATAGTAGGAGGATGTATTTAACTTTCTATATAACCTTACAGTTTATATATGTTTTAACTTTAATTTTTCTCCATCTAAAAATAGCTCTTGGTATTTTTTTTTAATTGAACATTTTAATTGGATGTTTTAAGGAACATATTGTGAAACGAACACTTCCTTCTTATTTAGATTTTTTTTCCTCTGATTTGTGTTTTGGCTTGCTGGGAACAAAACTACAACTAGCTCTGATATGTATGCAATAACTAAAATTATTTTCCTCCATTTTAGGTCCAAGTGTATACATATATCTATCCCAGTCTAGCAAGAGATAACTAGTGCTATGCTCAGGCACAAGAAACTTTATTGTACAATCTCATTGATGCAGTGAGCACTTAAGTTGAAGGAAGGCAAGCAAGAGCACCGTTTGAAGTCTATCCCATTAAATGTCTGGGATGATAATACCCAGAGCCTCATCCACAGTTTGCTCTACTGCTTCTACATAGTTCATTCTCACAGCACATATAAACACAGGTATATCAACTGTGTGGCGAGACATAAATAGACTGCTTTTACTTCAAATAGATGAGGAATATGAACCTGTTTATAAGGCATATTTTCCTTCAGGTTTTACTTTGAACTAGTTGGAAAATATATTCCATCCATCAAGTTGGCCTTTTTGAAAGCTAACACCTACTCCCAGGGAATTCAGAGCTTGGGACTTTGTCTTGTCAGGAGCACTGCTGCATCTGTATCTTGATGCTGTTGTATTGTATATATGTATGTAGATATATAAAAATATACCAAATTACTCTGAGTGACGTGATGACCAAATTACTCTGAGATGAGTAACATAATCTCTGTAAGTTAGATTTTTTTTTGCAGCACCAACTCCAAAGCTCAGGTTTTGAGAAAACTGACTAAGAGATCTCATACGAACAATGAAGAAGTTATGGCAAGAACTTGGTTTCCATTTGCAGCTCCCCAGATGCAGGTGGCCAAGATCACAGATTCCAGTGGGAGCACAGAGAAGGAAGAAGAAAAAATTAAAATAATGTGTGTAATGTTGTGTTAAGGCACATAGCTAAAAACATAGATTACAACTAACAAATCTAAGAACTTTGGGGACAAATCAAGAACCTTATCAGCATTTGTTCTTTCTGAATTAAAATTTCCTTAAATACAATTATTCCCCACCTGAAGCATTTCTTTGCCTAGCAGAATAAAATATTTTATTAGGTTCTTTCAAGCTTGTTATGAAATCATACGCTGAATTAGGGATTCCCAAGTAGTACATGCAAACACATTTACAAATTTTGGTAGACTGGCAGACTTTTTTGTGTAGCTGGATAGCAGTGTCTGACAGTTCTGATTTTGCACCTTAAAAATGGTTTGCTTATTTGTTTGCTTTTAGTTTTCTCTACGCTGAATCCAGTTGCAGAATATATGTTTACTTCCTGTGAGGTCATTTTCCTGTGATCTTCGTTGGTATTTGTTGGCAGCACATTGTTCTTGTTTGTGTGACCTCTTGTGGGAATCTCCCTTTGGGTTTGGGTGATCTTTTGCTTTAATTGCCTACAGATTGCAGAAAAACATATTCTGCATTTATATAGACTTTCATCAATGATCTTTTCTTTTCATGATATGACAACAAAAAAGGATGAAATCAGCTTTTAGTGTGCCTTTTAAAGTTCTTATCCTCAGCCTGGTGATGTCAGTCAGTTAAAATGGGAAACTGAAGGATCTTGTGCAGTTACGAAGCCAGAACAAACATCCACTGGCTGCTAGGGACAGGTTTATGTATTCTTGAGGTTAACAACTAAATACAAGAGAGATTATTTAACTGCTTTAGGTATTGCTACAATAATCTGCAGCCCATGCAAACTGTTCTTCAAAGACAATCTATCTACCATATTTTGTTACAGAATTCTGTTCATAAGCATATTATATTTGCTTGCTAGTTTGAAAGGCTTAAAGTGAATCTCATGCCAACAGAATTAATAATTATAATTAAAAGAAAAATTTAGAAAGGGGAAGAGCACTGATAAACCTTTGATGCTGATCAGGATAGGTCTGTGAGGCTAGTGAAATATGGAATAAGGCAAGGGAAAGAAGTTCCTCATCCAAAAACAGTACCAGAATTTGATACCATTCTGCAAACATAGATACCCCTGGGCTGCTGTCAGACTACCTCAAGAGACTTGGGTTTGCTCTTCCACGGTGTTGGCCATTGTCTTCCGCTCAATTGTTTTTTGGCTTTTGGCATTATGGCCCCTTTCCAAGTGAGTACTTATCGTGACACAGAGATTAAATCTCTTTATGTTCGTGAGTGCTCGCAAATCCAGCCGAACACCTGTTCAGCTCTGCATTGTATAACCTGCCTTATGCAATACAGTTTCTGAAGGCCAAGTAATATACTTGCTGCTATAAAAACACAGAAGGGGTAGACTTGCCTCTGTCTCAGAGCTGAAGACATGGAAAACAAGCTTCAGCTCAAAGCTTTTTATAACATTATTTTTTCTTCACATACCTTGCTAGCTCCTTTTCAAATAAGTATCAGCAGTCCTTATGTGGTATCATTTATAAAATACCACTTTAGAGTTTAATATATAAATAGAAACATGAATGTTTAGGCTGAATTGTTGGAGACTGATAGTAATGGGTATCTATTATGTGGGAAAAAAGGCAAGGTGGAAGGACTCTCTGAAGACAGATCTCTCTGTTGATCAGGTGACAATAACAGGATTAGTTGACCATTGCTGAAATCTTATTTTCACATTAAAATATTAGACTGTAAATCTTAAACATAAAATGAGAACAAGCAATTATGATTAGGAACAAAAGGAATGGTAATGGATAAATCCTCAGCTGATATGGATTTCTTAAAACATGTGGATTTTTTTTTTTTTTTTTTTTGCTTCTTCTTGTACTTTTTGTTTAGTCCAAGCAAGGTTTTTTTCAGCAGACTTTGTAACAGGAATAATTACCATCTGGCAAGCTAAGGAAGGCAAAGTAGATGCAGCACATACAGTGATTTTATTTTATTCTGGAAAATACCAGCTGGCAAGCACTGTTGTATGGCCATGACACAGGAGATGGGGAGAGTACTCAGGGCTCTGTTCTGCTTTGTGCCCTGTAAACAGACCTGTCTTGTCCTGACTTTAAATACGTAAATAGAAATAAAAGTGTCTCTCAAATATGTAGCTATTGGCCACCTATATTTTATAAAGAGAGGTACTTCAACATGTTGTTATAACTTTCATGTATTAGATGTTAATATATTAACAGAGCATGTCTGTTCAACTAAGAATTTAAAGACTCTGATAAAGCCTATTAGCTGAGCTTCCTTCCTTTACCAAAACACTACACTTAGATTGCAAAAACATAACCAGGTTTTGGCTGAAGTTAGGTTTGGAGGCGAGAATCAATTTTGATCTGATTTTGATCTGTTGTCTTTTGTTTTCCTTCATAGCCCAGCTAAGAGAACAAAGGAGATGCAGCAAAACCTAATATAGTACTCAGCAGATCTCAAACTCACGCTAAATAAATGAATAAATAAATAAATAATATCACTCTCTTAATTGTGTGGTGTTTTTATTGTGTCTTTTCTAGAGTGGCTAAAGTAATGAAAGTTCCTGTGTATGAAACACCAACAGGATGGAGATATTTTTCCAATCTCATGGACTCTGGACGTTGCTCACTTTGTGGAGAGGAAAGCTTTGGCACTGGTAAGCACATCCTAGTCAAAATTTTCCACAGACTTTTAATTGCGGACATTTTCTTGAGTACCTAAATCAGGGCCAAAAGAGACAGCAAATTAACTCTATTTTGTACTTGAGCAAAGGACTGTCAGTTGCTTATATCTTGGGATGGTTCAAACTTCAAACCTTGGTGTCCATGTGCATAGAGATTTGAAAGATGTAAGGAAAGGGACATTCAGGAGCCCAGGGCCATGTTACTGTCTAGACAACTTTTGGAGTTGCAGGTCATACTCTTCTGACTTGAATGTGGAAGGTCCCGCTGATCTCACTGTAATGGTCTTTCATCACAGACAGCAGAATTGATATATCTAAATTAACTTGTTCTAGGCTTTCCTTTTTTGGACTTCACAATTACTGGAATACACTTATTTTGTACTTTGATGTGAGTTTCATGAAGTTTTTTTTTTTTGTGGAATAAGTCATTGACTCTATCTTTGCTAAGAAAATAATCACATAGTCAAACTTGGGTAGAAACTTTGTGCTCTTTAGCCTGAGAGAAGTTGAATATTCAGTTAGTTGAGGTCAGCTAGAGCTGGAGGCTGATGGTTTAAAACTGAGGAAACAAAATTGAGGACACCCTTCTGAAACTGGTAAGTCATGCACACAGCCTCTCCCAAACTTTTCTTTAACTATTTGTATGGCCTGTGATGGAAGAAGCAAGACTGCATTAGATTTGAGCATCTATCTGTAAGAAGAAGGAGGATATAATGAATAACGAATGCTTATTTTCCTTTATGTTATGAATGTGAAATCCAGTTCCATATTTAGCAACCTGGATGCCTGCACTTTGCTCAGATTTGTATTGTTAATACGCATATACGTATCTTTTGGATAAGTATTCTCAAGTATTGTTCCAAGAGCTTTTAAGTGAGTTTTAAAAAGCTTGTAAAAGGGAGTATCTTCAGAAGCAGGAAGATCTTTTGTATCTTTCAATAAATGTTACCACATTCTGCCACACATTGCTCTCTCTTCCCATTTGTTAGTGAGAAGGCTGGTCTAGGGAGTTTTCAACTCTCATGGATCGTTAATGCTTTCTCCATAGGGCTATTCCGAACTCTCTCTCTGTACATTTTAAAATTTGTGCTTTTCATGGAGAAAACAGATATTTCCACGAAACTCAAGACAGCAAGATGACTTTGCTAGCATCCAAATTATTCGGGAAAAAAATGTGCATACATCATCATGACGAAAGAAGGTAAAGCTGATTTGTGACTTGAAGGAGCCTGATGTTAGCTTCCCACAAACTGTAGTGCATCTGGGCATCATGATCCACTCATGGCCCGTCTCCTGCTACCTGCAGTTTTGTCCGTGGAGACAGCAAGCAGGGATAAACAATGTGACATATGCCATGACAAAGCACCTCCACAAAGACTATTTCTGCTTGGGAGGTAGAGCTGCATCCAGCAATGCTGATGTGTCATTCTTGCAAGCGTATCACATTTCAGAAGGGAAAAAAAAAAGACTTTGGTTCACTACTAGAGGCCTGGCTTAAAGGAGATTTGTCCGGAAAACTCTATGGTGCCATTATAAACAAACAACCAAGCAAACAACGGTGTCTATCGGTCACCTTGAAAGCTTGACTTGACACCCCTGTTGAGGTGTTGCCAAGTAGACTGTCCTCAAACACTGGTGGACTTTAGCACCGCAAAATAGTTGTACAGAAATTAGAATAAATGTTTTCAGGACTGTGCTGACTTTCTGAAGCTCTGGGAGTGTCGGTGTTGGCCTGACTTCCTCTACCCAGAGTAGCAGACGGTTGTTGGAGGTGGGAGACAGGACCAGGACAGGCGTCTCATGAAGGTCAGAGGAAGGGCTCTTGCACTTGCCTGTTCTAGTAAATAGGCAATATATTACTGTAACCTTCCCCTCTATATTCTTGTATTTTGTACCTCCCTTCCCTTGACTATTTTCTCTTCACTTACCTTCTTTTGTGGAGCCCTGGAGCAGCTGTGGTGTGTGCTATAGCCTCCCTTCCCATTTTTCAGCTCCCCTCTCCTGACCTCACACCCATCTCTGCATTCCTAGCCTTCTCTCTGATCCTGTCCTGATCTGGTTCTCCTCCTCTCATACCCTTAATCCTTCAGATTCTTGGTAAATCCTGCCTCTTGTCAGCTCTGAGGGTGCCATCTGATTTAAGGGTGCTTGATCAAAATGTGGTTGGCCAGCACCTACAGCACTACCTGACCTGTGCATCCTGGTCCAGTCTGGTGAGAGGAGCTTTGCTTTATTCATCAGCAGTGCAGAAGGTCCCCCTGTCCTTGCATTTTTGCTCATGTCATCTAAAGACTGATACGTAGCCCCCGGGCATCCAGACATCTGGGCATCCTCACAAGTTGAGGGCTGGGTTTTAGATTACTCAGTTTGTACAGTTTCTGTACAAATTAACATAGGTGGTTTACAGGCGATTATGCAACAACTGTGATACATAAATTTTTCTTTTCTATCTATCTGCTTTAGTTTCCTTATTGTCTGTAAGTTGCATGGAGCAGTCTGAGAGTATCTCATATGCCAGGAGGTATATTTGTAAAATGCAGGCTGGTTTTCTGATGACCAATACTTTAGTAATGTTATTGTTTAGTGATGTTAGTAATGTTAATGTTAGTAATATTAACTGATTTTAGTATTCAATAATTCTCCTTTTTTCATATTTTTTGATGCTGCCCTAAGCTGCATGATCCTCACCAAATTCTTTTAGTACTGGGCATTGGAATCAGCTTTACAGCTTCCTCTCAATCCTCTCTCTTCAGGAAAGTAAATGTTGGCATTACTCTAGCATTCAATGTGGAATATTTTAAAAATATACCATATAGCTGGTCAGAGCTAGGAGCTTACTGTTCTGTGCAAGAGAAAAGGGCTTTAGAGATCCACATGCTAATGTCAAACTAACCTGACCACACTGAGAGTGATTGCTTGTATATCCAGGTAACCCAGCCCCTCTGGAATTCCCAAATAATGGGGAGCTCCGGTTTTATAACATAGGGGATTTTGCTCCAGTAAATAAAAGCAGATTTTCTGCTATAAAAGGGAAAAAGATTCTGAAAGCATCCCATAGGGCTGTGTTTCCCAGACTTGTTTTCTGGCCGCTGATCTTGGAACTGAACCAATACTTTAAAAACTTATTCCATTTTTGTAGTAGTGTGGGGAGCTTGTCAGATGAGGTTAGTAGCTTTCTGGTGCTATGAGTAATGCCCAGGGCACAGTTCAGAGAAGGGCAGCAGCAGCAGCAATTAGTATCCAAATTTCATCAGCAAACTCTTAATCAGAATTAAAAGAGCTCTATGGTTGATTTATCTTCTCCCTGTGTAAGCTGCTTTGGTAATTGCTGCATTCTTCATAAATTTGTATGCTTCATCTCCAAACTTCCAGATATCAGTAACACTGGTGACCTTCTCCTGCAAGATGATGTGGAAGAAGTGGAGAGCATAAAGGTGTTCTACTGCTGAAGGGAATGAAAGACGTAAAGAGATGTAAAGATGTAACTCTGCTAGAGTAATGCAAATCTAAAGTAATACTATTACTTTATGATATGCCCCCCAAATCTTCAAAATGCCAAAAACATCAAGAAGATACAATTCTGGAAGATGAACTTAGAAGATGTGAAGAGTGTTCGCAAAAAAAAAAAAAAAAAAAAAAAAAATTTGTCTGCATAGTTAAAAATGATTTTTGTATTTAGAAAAAACAATAAAAGAAATTAAAATGCCAGAGACAA
>JAWLRI010001032.1:1206046-1219712 GCA_034781795.1 Crypturellus tataupa
AGAAATAATGACTGAATACTGATCATGTGTGTGTGTATGTTGCATAAGAATCCCAAGTACTATAAATTTCAGCATCAAATGGTCTAGAAATGTTCTAGTTTTGTGGAGCACTTTGACATGATATAGTGGAAAAGAATGAAGTGTTTATAAATGCTTTATATTTGAAGACCGTGATTTAACGAGTGGTTCGACGGCAGAATCCCATGTGCTAAGGCAGCTGACGGTCTGTCACTGTTACTATTGACAGATAAAGGTGGAGCATAGGGAATTCAAGCATTGCTAATCATGTCATTGTGGGTATTACTAGAGCTAGCTGGGATATGCAAAATGCCCTGTTGAGCACTGGAAGGAAAGATATGCACAAGCTTTGATGTTTATGGTTCATTGTATTCATTTTGTGCAAATACATTAGACTCCCTTCCTTCCTTTGGTTGATATTAATGTTGCATAGTTTGAGCAATTGATCCCAGGTGAGTAAACCATTCAAAACAAACCATGATAAAATTGCAAAAATCCTTGATTTTATTCTCTTTTTCCTCACTGTCATGAAGTGACCAGTTAAGAATAACTGGTCACCACAGAGAGACAACCCATTGCTCAGAGCACCAGACCATAAGCTATGGAGTGTGCACTTCTAAAAATCTCTGAGGAAATCTCAGTTCTTTTGAAGTCAGCAGGGAAACTCCCACAAAGCTTTGTGAAGTGAAGATTTTATCTCGGAACTCAAAAAGTTGGCTTAGTAACAAATACCTGAAAGAGAAAGTTCTCAAACTATTAGAAAAACAAGCTCTAAATCTCAGAGAATATTAGATGAATTAATATTGCATTGAAATTACACTAATACTAAAAATGTATTGCATTGAAGTAATATTGAAAAGCAATATATATTGTTATATTAGCAGCTAAAACCAGTTTATGGAATCACTAAATTTAGGGATGGACAATATCTCTTGGGTCATCTAATTCAGTCTTTTACCCATGTGGGATATTTTTCTGTTATGCATTTTCTAGCATTAGTGGACACTATCAACCAAACAATTCTTTATATGGTGCTAAAAATGTTTGACTACACCTGATCAAACAAAGTTTTCTGTTCTTATTTTACCATGTTGGAGAGCTATATTGCCAACATCAGTGTCTTCCTAGGCAGCTGCAGATAGAGAAGGAAAAATAAAATGCTTCTCTCTTTAATCCTCATTGTTTTTGACTAGCTTATAGCCCCTCAGACAAAAAACCAATGGTCTCTGCTCATGCACCACTTGACAGTGTTAGGACTTAAGAGGGAAATAAAGTTTAGTGGTATGGCAGAGGTGGCACTTTTAGCCTAATATTTACAGGAAGGGACCTAGATTTGATGTGAATGTAGAATGGGGAGGGAATTAAAACTCTGCAATCAGTTAATGGCGAAACTTAGATCTTTGGCTTTAGTAGGAACAAGTTCAGGTCTGTCTGACCTCGCTGCCCTAAAACCTTCATGCACAGACTGCCTGTTGACACTGGATCTAAGTATTTGATCTGTGGAAGGAAATGTACATATATAGAGCAGGAGAGGGGGAAAGAGAAAATAAAAAGGAGATTAAGATGGAAGCAAGACATTCACGGTGAATGAAAAATAAAACTTTTTAATTCTACACTAGCGTAATGTGCATTAATTACTATGCTTTAAATTAACACTGTAAGTTAATTTTCCTGAGAAAACAGAGTTCTTACAGAATTTTTTGAGGTCTCAGAGAATCGGAGAACAAAGAAACTAGAGCAGAAACAAATGCCAGTTCTTGTTCAAATTCTTTAAGAAAGTTCTTGTTACAAGGAGAGGGATGGAAAATAGGAGACCTTTTCTAATCTTCAGAAGTGAAATAAGGGCACTAAGTCACAAAAGAAAAACTGAATTCCAATCACTCTTCCTTTCACTTTTCTTTTTTATCTTCAGAGCAATGAACTGAGGTTTCTAAAAGTGCTGCTCTTCTTCTCTTTCCCCTTGCAGGGGTTGCGGATTGTTTTTTCAGACGCTTCCAGGCTCATCTTCAGGATGAGCGCTTCTAGCCACGTGCGAGCGACTCTCCGGATCTATGCAGAGAGTTATGAGAAGGATCCTAGCCAACATGACAAGGAACCGCAGGTAATCCAATAATGCTGTAGTACGACCTGCAAAAATGTGTCTTTCTGACTTGTTGTGAAGGCATGGCTCCCCAGCAGATGCTCACAGAGGTGTTAAGTACACTATTGAATATTTTCTTTCAAGGGCTAAAGGCAAGTTGTATTGGACATTGTGCCAGAACTATTGAATATGTACAGGAAACATCAAAAAACATTGGTGTGAGACTGGGATGTTTGTAGTAGTTATAAGGGTGCACATTTAAACTCCAGAGACATGTTGGAAATCTGCAACACAGGATCTTAGAACAGGGGAGGTGCATCCAAACAGAGGGCCAGGGGGTAAAGAGAAAAGCAGTATACTCGTGCTTAAATCCAGACAAATGTGGAAAATGAGACACACACAGAAAGCCCCCTTTATTTTTTATTAATGTCATTGGTTTAGTGGAATGCCATAATGACAGTGACATCTCCAACAGCAAGTATTGTCTGAATTTTGAGTGATGTTTTGACTTTACTCAAGTCTTTTAATGCTATCTTTTCATAGCTGTAGAATTTCTTGAATTCCCAGTCATGGTATCCAAGGAATATTAGGACTTTGAGATGTACTGCCACGTTGCCTGATTGTTAGCATGAGCAGGCGGTCTGTCACTCATTAGCTGCAAGAACAGCCATGGGAGTTATTTACAGCCTGAAATGTTTCACAGATCTCAGAGTATGATCACACAAGTAGTTGTATTATAGCAACTGAAGGGCTAGCAACATCTGCAATGGGTAAATAATGAACAAGCAGATTGGGAGGATCAAAATAGAACTACCCAGTATATTAGACTGTAAAACCCAGCACTGTAACCTCCAAATCAGAAAGTCTGTAACAGCTGGTGGATGACCTTTGGATACTTGTCATGTTCTTGTGCTCTTTCCCTAAGCACCCCCTGTGCCACAACACCAGGCTGGCTTGACCCGCTTTCTGCTGTTGTAATAGCTGTGATGCTTCATGTGCCTTGAATGCAGTTCCAGAGGCTTTGGAGAGGTGTCTGCATTCTGTTCCTCAGCTTTTTGTCTGCTCTTCTCTCTATTCAGTGTATCATGTTGTCCCGAGGCTTGTAGGGCCAGATGTGCGTGTTTGGTGTCCATAGCCCCTCACTCCTCCTGGATTCTGTATGAAGAAGTGTGAGCAATTTAAATGTGATTCTGGGTGTTCAAGTTATCACATGATTTAGACTGCTATTGCTAACAGGGCAATATATGTCTTTTGACCAAGGAAGAGCACTGATGCAGCACCAGTCAAACTTGCAGGTCAAATTTGCTTATAGCAAAAACTACTTAGTGTCTATAGCCAGGCTGAATATAAGCATGGCTTAAACGTGGTTCTTTGGCTAAGTAGGCAAGACATAGACTAAATGCAGGTAAGTCACTGGAGGAGATGGCCTAATAGTTCATTTCCAATCACTTAGCAATAATGTGACATTGAATCATAGACTTATAAAATCGTGGAATCATGACACAAAAAGTACAGATGTGCTTTCTGTCTAACAAATCCCCAGAAAAAAAAGAAACAGAAGATTTATTTCTACAAAATGAAACAGTAAAACATACACTTCCAGTATACCTCTAGTTAAGGTTTCACCATTTAATGGTAAATGAGGAAGCGCCTGGTGCTGGTCACACTGTCCCTGATGACAGGGCAAGCAGGTGGCCAAGGCCAGGGTCCCTCCTGAGCAGCTGCAGGCAGAGCCCAGAAGACAGCTGGAAGTATAAAGTCTAAACACTATATGCCATATACACTATAAAACTAGATATACCCGTTTAAGTGTAGTTGGTCTTTGTAGTTAGGCAGGTGACTTCACCTAACTTCTGTATCACTGCACCCCGCTATGGCAGCCAGTCAAGAGTAATTCCATTTCTTCCATATTTCGTACAGGAAGATAAGATTATTTTCTGCTTGCTTGCTTAAGTGAGCATTTGGTTGCTTTAGCTCCCCGAACCACCTTCTTCCATTGCTTTTTTCATTATTTGCACTGACTTTTGAAGTAAAATGCTTTGCATTACTCCCGGGTCATGCCTAGTCACAGTATTACTGTGTTTGGTATCAACACCAGTTGTTACCAAAGTAACTTGAGAAAATACCTTGAGACATCTTTTTGCCTGTTACAAGCAAGAAATCTTTCCGCCTTTGTAACGAGTTCATTTTCATGAGCAATTACAGATCTATTCTGTAAAGTCATCATGGTTAGCTGGTTTCAGTGTACCCATATCAGCATCCAGATTTTTTTCCTTTCCTTTCAGATTAGGCCTTTTTTAAGAGAATTATTTGGCAGTTTTCAAGCTTTTCTAGCTTGTTTCTCTTCTCCTTTGACAGCCTCACTGCTGATGGTGAGTCTCCCACAGATAAACAGGAACACATCCAAAACATATCTCAGATCTGCATGCTGGCAGTCCTCAAAGACCAGTATGCCGTTATGGGGCTTCATGAGACACACGTTAATGAGGCCTATTGCCAGTACAAGGACATTTTACTAATGCTAGGAGAGTGTTAGCTGAAGGCCTTACCTTGGTTCAAAAGCCAACAGGAGTCCTGACATATTTTAAAGTACTGTCAGAGCTATTCAAACCTGTAACTTTGAATTTCGGCCCACTGATGCCAAGGGGGGCAGCATGAAGGGGCCCATTGATGCTACTGAACAGTGAGACCAGGACTCGGCGAGTCTCTCCTCGTGCTTTGCTGTGCATTAGTACCATGTAGCTCTGCACTGGTCTTAGAGGAACTGCTCGTTTGCAAGCCACATCATTGCCATTAGGTGTGCGTTTTCCTTGAGAAATACCCATCTTTGATTGGCTACATCCTTGCAACCAGATAGAGGTGGAGAGAAGTAAACATTGAAGAGCCTTTTTCTCCGATTTATAGGTAAGCCAAATGGAATGGGCTAGTTGATAAACAATATTCATAAGCAATAGCTAAGTAAGTGCCTCCAAAATCTGTAAGATAGATAGTACTAAAATTAGTAATACTTTCCATCTAGGTTATACTAAGGATAGCCAATTGCTCAACCAACAACGTAAAAGATCAGGCAATAAATGACAGTAGTGAAATGTGCTGGTGATTGGAAGTCCAAAGTCATAGGAAGTGTGAGTGAAATCTAGTTCTGAGCAGGCTGAAATACAGTCTTTAACACAATGTCCAAGCTTTTCTTAGGACTGGAGTGTTAAGAGATAAAAGGAATGAAAAGGGAAACACAAACCATTGATGCCTTTCATGAGTGGTTTCTGTCTGTTACTAAAAATGCTGCTTTCTAGCTAATTTTTAGAAAATTTTAGGAAAGAGACAACTTCTCTGACTTTTACCAATCAAATAGGCAACTAAATAGCAATTTCAGCAGTTTTTCTTTTTCTTTACCTTTCAGTGAGATTTATCTGAAACCTTGTACCCTTATGCCCTGTTTTGCTTCTTTTTCTAAATTTTTTTGAGTTTTTTAGTTGTTTAACACAGATGGAAAAGCTAGAGATTAATGGAATGGTGTGAAGTACCAAAATTAGCATTTATTGACCTTTAGGTTTATTTAGACCTTCATTTTATAGATCATCTCTTGTTCCCAAGATACAGATCCCAACCGATGTCTAGTATCTCCTAGTCCTCTGCCTATTTGGTCCCTACCTGGATGTACTATTGAACTTGAGCAGGATTTTTTGCTGAGACCAAAAAAATAAATGACTGATTATGCAGAATTATTTTGAATTGTTTCAGTGCTAAAGACAATATTTAAAAAGGTCATTGTGCTGCTTTTGCAGGGTTAGTGCTAAACACTGCAGTGAATAAATTAGACTGTTCTGAGCAGGGACTAATCAATACCAGTTCCCTTTACAGTATCTGATTATTCATTACTTGAATTGCAGTAGCAATGAAATGGTGCTAGGATGAGACACAGCGGATCACAAAAGTTGTAAATTACTTTTCCAAAAGACAAAATTGACCTAGATACTAGATAACTACAGAGTAATCGGATTTACAATAGCCAAACGTAGTTGTTTTTCTTTCATTTGTTTGTGTTTTTGTCCTAAAAGGAACTCTATTAAAAAGAAAAAGAAATCAATAGGGTAAAGTGTATCCTTATCACCAAAAGGACTGAGTTTCCAAAATGTTATTTCAATGGCAAGGAGCAGAGGGAAAAACAAACTGGTTCTGAGATAGAGCTTGGAGAAAGGGGTTGTATTTTAATATGTTCCTATGTTGTTTATGATACGATTTCTTCCAAGATCAGGGAACTGGAATCAATAAAGTGGAAATCATTTTTGCTGAATGTGATGTAAAAGGGATCAAATTAAATCTTCCTATATCCTACTAAGTTACTTTTATAATCCTTAAGCACAAGTGCAGTTTGCTCCTCTTTCTTATTTCTTCTGAAGTATTCAGTCCCTTAGCATGGTTATGACTGACTCTTAAAACATATGGTGTGTTTCAAAGAGTTCTTACGAAGTATAAAGTCTACATTCATTACATTCAGAAGGTTTTCTTTAAGGGGAAGTAGGATACGGGGTTTTCTGTTTGATCTGTTATCTGTTTGATCACTCTTATGTAACTCACGCTATTCAAATAACTTGGCTTCTGATTCTGCACAAAGCCACACAATGAACAACTTTAAACCAGTTGAAAATAGAAAAAGAATAGTTTGTTTTCCTGTTAGGTCAGGAAAGTAAATTGTGTGAACGGAATTCATGAATCAAATAAATTCATTAAACGTAATCTTCAGTGTGAGCTCTGTGGAGGTATTGAAAAGCACAACAACAATAAAAGAAGAAACCCACCATGGCCCGTGACAAGGTTAGGTTACTGCAAGCACTGCTCAGTTTGTATTTTCCTCCTGTCCTTTTCACCTTTTCACCACTCGTACACATATTCCTCTTTCTTTATTGCTAAGGGCAGAACAGCTGCAAAGGCCGGAACAGCCAACCCTTGCTGGTGGTTTTTCCTTTTCAGGAGTTAGTGGGCAGCCCGTGCAGGCGTGCGGGGGTGTCAGTTCCCCTTTCCCAGACACGGAGGGTGTCTCCTCGCTGAGGTGAAGCCCAGTGCTGTGGTGTTTAGAGGCCAAGGAAGTTTGTTCCGCAGGTAGCCAGGTTATCCACATTGCCCAGATCCTCAAGGATTGATGCAGACCTCACTGGTGACATCTCTTTTTGGAATGCAAGGCCCCATGGTCATCCACGCACTGTGTAGTCACACTGAGCTGCGTATTTAGCCCTCACGACGTAAGCCCTGATGGAGACACGGGTTTGGTACCAGGCAGCAGCACACTCCTGTGCAATGGTGATGCTGATCTCACTTTCCAGTTGCTTTGGTCCATTCTTTGTGTCTTCTGTCATGGGAGCGTACACAGCAAGTGCTGGCTTGACTCTTAAAGTGCCTGACATCTAAAGTTGCTTATGATAGTTAAGGCCACAGAGATGTGTTTAAGTGATCCCCCCCTGTCTTTTTTTTCTCCCATGCTTCATATGATACTGATTTTGCTGCCCGTGCTGAGAAAATGTAATAGCTATAAACAGCTATAAACAGTTGCAGGAAAAAAAATGGAGAAAAAGCTAGGAGGGCATGGAGAGGTAAGAAGGAAAAGGGTTGTTTCTCAATTCCCTTGTGTCCCTTCTTGCTGGATTTAGAGTTGTCTCAGATTCACTGGCTTCTAAGCAGCCCTCTGTATAACACTTAAAGGTTAAAGAAAAGCAGGAGTGGGAATGAATTTAAGTATTAGGAGAGAAAGGAATTTCTAGCCCATGCCTGAAACTTCAAGGCTTGCCATAATTCATACAGCAACAACATGACCTAGAAGCAACATTTCTTGGTAACTTCAAAGCAATCTGCAAACGTAATTACTCTTGGTGCTACCTTATTCAATTGCAAAAACTACTATGAATCGTCTTTAATTTATAGTAAATCTGGCAGAAGAACAGTGAAGAGATAAAGTTTGGGGTTTGATGGCAGTATTTAAAAGGGGGAGATGCAGATGTGGAAAGCACTTGGCAGATTTACTGCCTTGACAGAGGTCCAAGTATTAAACTGTGGCCCTTCCAGGAGGACTTCATGCTGTAGGAAGCCACTTGTTTATCTCCCTTTAACTCAGAGGCATTAACCGTTGTTCCAGGAAGATGGAATCCACTGAATATGTTCAACTGTGCCAGCTTTGCTGGAGATCGGTACGTCTCCTCTGAAATAATTAGTCTGAAGTGTCTCCCTGAGTATCAGTAAATCCAGAGCCGTAAAGCCTTTAATACAGACAGAGGGAGTTGAGCTGGATCTTTGCTCTCAGTACAATATTCTCTTAATTGGTGGTTGGGTTGGGTATCTTCCCATTGTCTTTCTTTGTGATCCCAGGAGGCAAGGAGCAAACGGGTTAGTGTTCAATACTTTACACGTAGCAATGTACGTACATGTAACTTACTTTAAGAGGAGGCGAGCCCATAAGGACATACGTTGGCAGGTTGCTGTATACAAAATTCAGAACTAGGTACACGTAAGACAGGAAAAAAAATGGGGAACTGTAGAAGATAGTTGCAGTTATCCAGTATTTTCATTAAAATGCTTTGAATCCAGTTCTGAGGAATATTGACTAAATATTAACTAAAGAATAACATGCTATACCTCCCGAATCACTTCTCAAGGTTAAGTATATTACTAAAATACAGAGTGATTGCAATAGCCATTTTAAAGTCGAAATGCCATACAATTTACTATAGAGAGAGAAGCATTTGAAAAATACTTTACACTGAAGATCTCTTTAGGATCCAGAAATGTTTCTAGAATCATAAAGTATAAATGATCAGCAGCTGTGATCACCAGGCAACAAATACAAGCCACTGATTGTAGAGATTATTTTTTATTTTGCTCTGCTCTTGCTGTTACATCCTTCAAAGAGAAAAGGAGAGTGTGTCTGTTTTGGGAGGGAGTTTTTTTCTTTTCTTTTAACCTCTGCCAGATGAGAAAAATAATTAAAACGAAGTGTGATGGGACATAACTAAAGATAGGACTCCCTGTGTGTCCAAGTGTGATTGTAAGAAGCATAAAAGTGAGACAGGAGTATTTTTAATGATACTTGAAAAGGAGAATTCTCCAAAAAACTTAGGCAAACAGTTGTGGACTAAAACCGGCTAAATTGATTTTGATTCTTGTTCAAAGCATTGACCAGGTTTTTGTGGGTTTGATTGTTTTAGCTTTAAAGTGCATTTGTTGCTTAAGAAAGCAGTGTCAAGCAAAGGCCGGTGGGTATTTGCTTGTTAAGCTTTCCTACCTCTTTAAATTGAACAGAGAAGAAAATTCCAGAGGGGGCTGAGTTGCTCTTTTTCAGTTCTTCTTAATCCATGATGTTGGAAGAAAGGAATGATAGGATCCAGACCTTATAAACTGGCCCATTTTATAATCTACTTCTTCATGATTTGCCCAAAAATGCTCATATGCTTCACGTATTAATCTCCACTAAGCAGCTTGACTTTAATAGACTTGCATTCTGCTTCAGCTCTTACTCAGTAGATAGATATCTACAAATATGGAGCTTTTTGAATATCAACATATCGAAGAATTCACAACTAAGCTAGGTCATAAACTCATTTGACACCAACAACATCACCAACTAAATACTGTTGTTGCTCTGCTCCACTTGCAGTTAGTTTGTCTGCTCACTGTTTTCATTAAACCACCCACTCACTGGTACAGATAAATCAAAAACTTCAGTCAGACATTAAATACTGAAGTAGTGACTATATTGAGACAACAATATAACTGTAAAGATGTTTTTTTTTCAGAATTATTGTTTTTATTGTATTTTATGTAACCTGATAGAACGGCAGAGTGTAATTTATTTGAGAAGGTGAAAAAAACTTGAAAGTCAGAAATTCATCTTAGTAGTTTGATAGTCAAACCATTTGAATCACTCAAACAATTCTCTGAAAAAAAAACATTTCCACACAAGTCACCGCTCTGCCAGTTGATGTATCATATAATTAATGGAGATAATTCCTTTTTTGCCACTTGAAAAAAAATATTTTACTCGCTCTTCTTGTGATACTACCAAAGTTGTTGTGTGCATTCACCTGTCTACACAGTATTTCATGTATGTGGGTCACTCATAAAGGTGACCTGAAGCCTGAAGACTGAGAGTATGGATTTTACCCCATTTAGCACTATTTCAAATGCTCAAGCAAGTTTTTGTGGTTTCTGCTAAGACATTTGTCACAAAACCTTCTGGCCCTAAGCCCTGCAGATGAAGCATGCATGGGAAGATCTCATCGTCAGGACTTGCACCCATCTGAACAGAAATAAGCAGATTTCACAAGATCTTCACAACTTCTGTCAAGTTGCTGCACTATCATAATTTTTACTAGTTCTCTTCATGCACAGTTTAGATTATACTCAGTGTAACACTTTGCAAGACATATGCTCTACCTAATGCTTGTTTTTTTATCTTGGTTAATGGAACACACACAAGGTAGCAGTGGGAGGCTTATTATTCTTATTTAATAACTTGCTATTATTATTTTCCAATTCTACAGTTAAGAAGAGGGGGTTATATGTGTAATGTGTTAATTTTTCTTCCTTATGTCATTGGTCGTATCTCTTTCTTTTTTAGGCCGTGCTGAGTCCTCTTATAGCCATTGCACTGAAAATATCTCAGATCCACGAGAGGACGGGGCGAAAGGGACCCACTGTCATCACCTGAAGGCACAAAGGATCGTTAAACCAGGGTCAAAAGAGGAACAGCAAGGAAGAGACGGGACCTTGCTGAAACCTGTTAGCTGTTTGTGCCTTGTATGATTTTTAAAACTTTTCTTGGGGATATAGGGAGGGTGGGAAGGACAATTCAATATAATTTTGAGCATATTCAGTTGCATTGATCTCCGGAGACAGTAGTGCCTTGACTTCTGTGTTAGACCTGCAAAAACTTCCTTTCAGATAACAAAATAACCAAAGGAAAAAAGGCCTTAACTCTCAAGTGCTGTCAAGAGCGTGGCAGGAAGGGCGACCGGCTTCTTTCCCAGCGCTGTTGATAAACATGTGGGGATTTCCACTTAGGGAGAGAGGTGGGGGGTAGGGTTGCAACGCAAACACTTGTAGTGTTTTCATGGGGATTCTCGCCACCTCCTTGCTGGTTTACAGAGACGCGTGCGGAGCTTGTCTGTCTGCCCGGGCGGCTCCGCACGAGGCTTTGCAGGAGCCTGTTCCCACCCTGAGCGTGTTCCTACCCTGCGGAGCACGGCCCTGCCGCCTGCACGTCCCTCCTCTGCACCCAAAGGAGAGGGACATCCCTCTTCCTTGCTTCTCATTAACCCCTGCTTGGAAAGCTTGGCAGTGTGACTTGTGCCTTTAGGTTTTCCTAATCTTCGGCTCTTCCTTTCCTCCAAAGGGGGGTTATAGAAGCTGAACGTGTCCTTCCGGCCACGCGTTGGGTGTGAAACTTGGGCTGTCTTTTGCAATATTCATCATGTCAGCAGATCGTGTTGCTGCTTACTGTGCTTGAGAGGCAACCACTGCCAGCTCACTGATTTTTCATACAGGAACGCGATCATGGAAGTTTCTTTAAAATCTTTGGAATATTCAGTTACACTCACCACAAATGAGTGTACAGCGAAGGCAGAATGAAAATTAACACTAATGAATTACTTACTAGCTGGACACTTAGCCAGCTTCTCCTAGGTTCTTTATGATAGTGAATAATGGAACAAAAAGTTGGGAAGTGCAAAGTGAGGTGACCCAACATAAATCTGAGAAGGACACGCAGGGTATGGACACCAGTGTTTTTCTGCAGTTCTTGCTACAGTATTTTGCTCTCAACAAGAACACAAACACTATATGCATGTGGCTTGTTTGACGGTTTTGCTTCCTTGGGAACAGTGTGGTCACTTGTTTTATCATTTGTCAAGGTGGCTTTTTGCAACTGGCCTCTTTGCAGTGTGTTTCAATTCATTGCAGTTGTTAACTTCTTTTAGTGCAATTTAGATAATATTGCAGTGAAGGAAATTGTTTTCTTTCAACACTTCTGTCAAAAAATGCTATGACATTTAGTACATAATAAAGTGGAATGCTGTATCTTAATATGTAATTGCTGACAAGAGACACTGCACTTTTAAGCATCCTAATAAAACTGCCTTTAATACAATTGCATTATCTGCTCAGTGTCTGATACCAAATTCCTTGAGAACAGGGCAAGAGTGAAGTTATGCTAAGCTGACTGCAAGCAACAAACTGTGTGGAGCAGTCTCAAGTGTGGAGCGTGAAGATGAGCATTTTATCACAGACATTTCTGATTTCAGCTTTTCAGCCTCATTTGGCTTGCGCTAAAATATAAAATATCAGCAAATTCACCTGTCAACACAGTTAAATAAGTATTAATGACACTTCCTTTGGGAAGAATGCCCCTCTGTAAGAAAGTTTGTGTCGGGATGAGAAGTACATTTGTCTGAGAACAATTTGGAAGGTAACAGCACTGACCTAAAAGTACCTGATCTGTGCTGGAGCCTTATTTTGATTTGTTCGGGTCCCTGAGGAAAATGAAAATTCCTTTTAACCTAAAGTGCTTAATGGCTGTTCATGCCAAAGATGAATTTATGCTGAGGTATGAGCAGTACAAACCATCTAAATGCTCTCCCTGCTTTACAGTTGTTGATGTTTCTGAGCTAATCACGCACACAATTTACCATTCAGCTCATCACTAAATAGTTAATCTATTTTAAGGAAAAAAAAGCCAAACTTTTGGATGAAAGGGGCCATCCTACACCTGGCACGAAGGACAGCTATGAGTTCAGGTCTTTGCAGGGACACTTTGGAGCAGGAAGTATCTGCCCATGTCCTGGCCACACATGCGATCCCGCATGAGGAAAGATGAACATGCAGAATGCTTCTTCTGTGCCGAAAGCCACTAAGTCGTCCACAGGAGCACGGGATCACTGGAAACCTGCAGCAGTCCTGGCTCTCGGAGCTCCTTGTAGCCCTGATTATTTCCCACCTGTGTGGGCTCACACTAAAGGGTACGTGGGGGAGAATATAGGCACCCACAGGCAGAAAGGATCGATTCCCACCGGAATTCCGGCGTTTTTCTGGCTCAGTAGCCTCACCTGCTGTGACGGATCCCGTGCAGAGTCCACAGCCCTGGAGCAGGGTGCCTCAGGCTGCAGATACAGAAGTGCTGGGAGGTAACACATAAGACAAAATTTTGCCAGTTTTACTCTTTTTTTCAGAGACTCTTTTTTCCGTGTGTACCGTTTTCTTTTTAATATGCTTCTCCTCTTTTTATGATCTATAGTTTGATTATTGGTTTTATGTAATGGTGATAAAAACATGTCTTTTAGTAACATGGACATGATATATCCTTCTCGGTGAATAAAGATTGTTAATTTCTACACGCTCCCACGAAGGCACACTAGTGACAATTAAAAGAACACTCAGGTATTTAAAATAGCGTACACAATTAGGGCTTAAAATTCATAAGTCAAATCTGATCTTGCATTGGTTATAAATGCCTTCTCGAATGTAGATTAGATTAACAGTATATATGACAGAAGATCTATGGAGGGATTTGTTAACTTATCGGGTTCA
>JAWLRI010001032.1:1220846-1232240 GCA_034781795.1 Crypturellus tataupa
GCCCCGCGCGCGACGGCCGAAGACACTCGTTAACCCCCTGGGATACTCACAGTCTCTTTTAAGGTTAATTTGTAATCCGCCTGAACCATCCTCAGAATACGGTACTTTATGCCAAGCGAAAACTTTTGAGTTATTGCTCTTGGTATCGTGTTATTTTCTGGCATAGGATACAAATGTCTGGCCTTCACTTTGTGGTCACCTTAAAGCAACCTGCAGGAACCTGAGCTGCATTTTGGAAGCGTCTTTAGAGGGCTGAACTAAAGGTGAATCAAAGTGAAAAAAATAAGTCTCGGTTAAGTGTGATTTTTGTCTCTTGAAGGCCCAATTTTCAGTGAAATTAGAATTATGGAGTCCAAATTCACAATAGCTATAAAAAGGGGCTAGGCTATTTGCCACTGTAGCTATTAATAAATACCCATTAAAAACTCGTGTCCTGGGATCTGGGTATATTCCTAATGAAACTGCTGAGGTAACGCTTCATCCTTAAGGCTTTGGTGGCCAAAACGGGGCTGCTCACCCGGAGAGCATCACTACTGCTGTTCCCTGCATCCTCCTCACAGAGAACAGGTCCCCGTTGTGGCAAACGTAACTGAACCGATGGCCAAAAATCCAAGTGTGGAGCAAGAGGCTTGGCCAGCTCTGTTGTGTCAAGGCGCAAACAGGCACATGTGGTGAAGAAAATATGTTCGATGATTAAACTTTACTTTTTTTACTTTACAAAAATTACCTTCCTACGTGTGGGTTGTTGGGGTTTGGTTTTCATTATTTAAGTGACCGAGACTGTTGCCATGAGGACTTGGACATGCGGAGCTACCCGTGACCTCTGCCCAAAGCTCAGGTAGTTACTGCAGTTCCTGGCGGCTGCAGGACTTGGACTTCTGGTGCCACATAGAGTGCGCTGAAAAAACCTGTTTTGATGAAAACACCTCGTACTTGACGTTTTTATTGATCTGTACTTATTGACCTGCACTGTGTGTCCTATAGCCAGAACCTGAGGTTATCGTGGCAGGGTTGACGTATCCTAGGTAAGTTAATTGTTATAGGAAAAGCTGGACACCAAATTATACTCCTGCTATGTGAAACATGCTGAAAATTCGGATACTTTCCCATTAAGAAACAGACATAAATAGAGATCAAGAAGTTGCGAGGCTGATACTGAAATAATCCACTGCCAAAGCAATAAAGACTTTTCTCAGTCTTCTTTCTACGGTGTCCTTCGTGTCACATTTGCAAATCTGCTCCCCATTTCAACAAGTTATTTCCATAGCCAGTGGATTTGGAGATTTTTCACTCCTGAAAAAGCATAGCTGGTTTTCAATTACTCTGTTTTACAGAGTGTCTATGTAAAGAAGAAGTAAAGGAGGACAAGAGGTTGCAACAGCCCTATAATGCATTTTAATTTACACTATTCCACTATTTTTCTGGTTATTCAGTCAGCTTTGGATTTCCTTTGATCCTGTTCTTGGCCTTTCTGCTCCTTTCCTGTTGTGCCGCTCATGTGGTTTACGGGAGGGCAGAGCCCTGGGCTGCCCCGGACGAGGAGACGTCCTTCCTATGCGGAAGAAAACAGGATGAAGCGGCCCCTAACGAGGGTCAGGCGAGAAAAGGGAACGGCTAGCGCAGGGGAAAGGCGGCAGGGCAGACCCGGCCGAGCACCGAGGTCGAGAGGCAGCCGCGCAGATGCACAAGAAGTGCATCCTTAGGAAGGGCGGCGGGAGCGAAACCAGCGGTCGTTCCAACCGGCGGGTTGTTTGCCTGCTCTGATGGCCCTACAGGCTGCGTCGCGCTTAAGAGGTCGCTGCTGCCGGCCCCTGCGTCCTGCTCAGATCTGCGAGGCAGCTTTCGCGCCAGCCACACGCTGGAATGACGCTGCTGGAAAGGAAATCTGTGGAATCGGGCCCATTCTGATGGGAGTTGTGAAACACAAACTTTAAAATGCATTTACGCATTAAAATATATATATATATATATAAATGATAAAATTAAAAAAGGAAAAGAAAGGATGATTTGAATAAGTAAAACAGCAATACTAAAAAAAAAAAAGAAATTTGAATCAAAGTATATGAGTTGTAACAGAAGTAGTGGTGGAGTATACAATATTGTACTGTATAAGGTAATACCATACTCATATCATGGGCCACATGTACTAAAAGGGAGAGATATTTTACCAG
Organism: Crypturellus tataupa; assembly: GCA_034781795.1. Classification (NCBI taxonomy): domain Eukaryota; kingdom Metazoa; phylum Chordata; class Aves; order Tinamiformes; family Tinamidae; genus Crypturellus; species Crypturellus tataupa. The sequence continues at coordinate 1,223,018 of JAWLRI010001032.1, forward strand.
AAATTTCAAAGCTTTCTATTTTGCACTAATCTGTAATGTACAAATTTTAATTAGGTGAAAAATCATAATTTAAAACATTTTTTTTTCTTTTTTCTCTTCTGTTATCCTGGTTTGACATCGTTTATCCATAGAAGCTGACTCAGTGAATATTGTGCAATGATGGCATGTGTAATTCAGTGCGGTTTTACTCTGCTTCTCCTTCACATTTCTATTTTTTTTTGCAAGTTTTCCCTTCAGGTCATGGAGAAGTTTTGATTGTAAGAGTTGGAGGAGTTGGAGGAGTTTTGATTTTTAATAGTATATACATCATGCATGATAATTCTGGGTATTGTTCCCAAATGTTAAAGCCAGAAACTCCCTTTTATTAACTTATTTAAAAATGGAAATTGAGATTTCTTACGTGCTTACTAGATGCTAAATCATGGGAGCATTGTTGGAAAAATGTCAACATCATTATGTTAACACCTTAATGATTTAGAGTATTAAAATGCAGGTCAATATTGCGCTTTTGCTAGTCAGGAAAGCTACTTTTAAACACAAAACAGGAGAGTTTGATCCTAAATAAGTAATCTCTGACTTTTAGCAAAATACTAACAGAACTATCAGAATTTACATATATTTAAAGAAATTTTGAAACAAAGATGAATAAGTTCTCAGCCTCATTTTCATTTCTTCCTGTTAATATCTATATGCACAAGGTAAGCATATGCACAAGTAAATTATGCTGCTCTTCCCTTGTATGGAACAAATTATAAAATCCTTATAAAAAGATCTGCCAGTGAAATACAGGCACTCTGTGTCACATCTTGCATGACACCTGCGAGGCTGGGAAAACTACAAACAGGAAAAGTTACCTTGATTGTTTCCAGAACTAGAAACATTGCGGTTCTTTTGCAGAACTGAAAATTTAAAATGTTAAAAGTGGATGATGAAACAGAAACTACAGAAATCTACCAAAGCCAAAAGTTTTTCCATTTTCATTTAAAAGGTGTAAGAATTAGGACCATGTTTTAAGCATGGGTGTCTGTCACCAGGCTGGGCACAACATTCATTTTTCTCTTTAATATAAGAAACGGATTAAAAGTGCGCTGTAGTGGAACTGCAGATGGCTCTGGCCCTTGCAAACATGAAACACTCACAACCAGCCTCTTGGCTATGCTGGAAGGTTTAATGTTAAAACCGGAGTTCCTCTCCACTTGCAAATGCAGTTTAATACTGTAACGTGTTTAACTTGAACCTCCTGAAACCCTTCTGATTTGACGTCGCTCGAGGCGGCCAGCCGAGCCCCACAATCAAACAGCAGAACTTAGGTGTTTTGGTAGTGACTTTCAAAAATTATAGATGTTCTTAAGTCATCATGATAAAGGTGGAAAAGCTCTTCTCTAGGCGGCGGAATTACTTCCAAATGTATTTTATACAAAAACAACAGATGATTCTAGTTATAAAACCCTGTTTAGCTATTATTTTAAAGAGTGTATCTGCTGTCAGAAATGACAAATACCTGTTTTTTTTTACTACAATGCATGGTTTCTCATATGTTTTTGTTTGATGGGGTTTACGTGTGTGTGAGTTTAGTGAAATGGGGTATTGTGGGGGCTTAAGAAGGCTGTTTGTATGGTCAGGTTTGTTAAGAAGCAGATGGTGATAGGCTGTTCTCATAGCAAAACTGGCCTGCCAAAGCAAATGAGAGGGATCACACACACACCACATACAAAGTGCAAAACAGTTACAGGGTCCCAGCTCAGAAAATGAGGAAGGTTGGAAGAGTCCAACAATGATTTTAAGAGTTAGGAGGAATTGTTTTGTAAACGCAAACAGTGCCCATATGCTCTTGGACGGGTTCAGAAGACGCAAGCAAATGAACATTGTACAGGAATGACTCGACTGTTGTCTATAAGGACTTTTACCCTTATAGAAAAGGGTAAACATTCCCAAGAGAAGAGCATCTACAGCGTCACGAGACAGGAGTGACAAAAGCCGAAGTGCTGCCGATGACAGATGGGGCTCTAGGATGTATCAGGAAAGGTTTAGAGAGGCGTCAGTGTCTGAATATCTCACGGGCAACAACGGCCTTGTGTGAAATACCATGCAAAGTTTCCCCTGCAAGGGTTCCCTGAGGCGGGAGCAGACGCACAGATGTGTTGTGAAGCAAACCTGCACAAAGCGAAGGCTGAGAGGCCACACGGTATCGTCTGAAAGCACATTACTGAGCGAAATCCAGAGGGAGAAAAAGAACTGTTTAACTTGTTGACCGTGGATCTGTAAGAGAAAAATGTGTGTGTGCAAACTAGCCCAGAAGAAACTGAAAGGCTTAAAGAAGGGTAATTCCACAGTTAGGAAGAAAAACAAATTTAACAGCTATTAAATTTGTCCGTTAAAACCTAATAAATAGGTTTTAAGAAGGGATTAGATGTTAGTGGATGCACATCCCCAGCAGCATTTTTCCCCAGTCTATACTCCCAAGGGAGTTCGCATGATGAAGTTTCTCCTTGGGCACTGACCAGAGATCATGAGGTTCACTCCCTGGTCCTGGATGCAGGAACCACAGGAGCAGGGCCAAGGAGAATCCCCATCCCTCACTGGGTGCAGCGGGGAATGTTGCCACCGAGGACGCGGCCAAGGCTGAGGTTCTGCCTCAGGGCCCTTTGGGAGCTCCCAAAGGAGCAGCAGGGATGGGTCCCCCTGGGGCTGGTGAGCCTGGGCACTGGGGGTTCTCGTTCCTTGGAGGTCATCAGAAGTACAGGGGTGATCTTGGGCCGTGGGGCTGTGAGGGGCTTTTCTGGGGGGGTCTGTGGCCCACTGGGGATCTCCCCTGAGAGCTGCATGGCAGACGAAGGGCATCACGGTCTGAGGCCGGGAAATGTGGATCCCAGGCAGCTTTTTGGGAGGAGAATGAGGTCAACCTCCACTGAAGGCCTCACTCCCTTTCCCTTGCTCCAGTGCCTCCTCTTGGCCAAGAAGAACAAAGGACTTTATGGGCCCAATGTTCTGCAGACACTTCTGATACAGACTAGTCTAGTCCATACTTGCCCAGGAGCAAGGATCTGGGCTGGATGATCCTGTTTTCTCCTTTACAATAACCCGTTCCCAAGGAAATTTACATCTGGAATAACCCTGCTTCTGCTAGTATCTCCCCTTTGCAGCTTTTAATCATTTGCTGCAAGGGATCAGCATCTTTAACTGTCATAGTTACCAGCAGAGGGTCCTGACCCCATCTTATCCTTTCATGTAGACTGCTGAATGAGCTGCAAAACAAGGAAAAAAAATAAACGTATGGTAAAGTCCAAACCAGTGACACCAGCCATCTGTTGTCAACTTACAATAACAGAGGCAAAAATTTACTGTAGCCTGGCTGAAATCTCTTAGCACCTGAAGATGCTGCTTTCCCTTTGCAGTGATAATGTATTTGGTTAACGTAACTAATTTCCTCTGGGTCCCAGAGGTCCCATATACAGTGACCTGGAATTCACAGAATTCCATTTTTAAAAAAGGTAAACTTTTTAATAGTGAATGACTGCTCTCTCCTTAGTAGTCACATAAAGCCAGGTGTTTTCATGGGGCATGTGGATCAGTGTTTTTCTTGATATAGTTTGGATATGGGAATTCAAAGCTATTACTTAAGAAACCTGCTTCAGCCTATAAACAGACTTAGAGTGCTACAGAACGGCTCTGCATTTCAGATATAGTAATATGTGCATGTCTTATTCTTGTTCCTTTATGTGAAGCCAAAGAAATGATGCAAATGAACAGGGCAAAGCTGGTCACAGAGTGTAGTCACTGATGCTCTGTGGATTTTCTTTTTTTTCTCTTCTTTTTTATTCTCTTCCTTCTTTTCTTTAAAGTGGATATCTAAGAATACAACCAGGCAAAGGGTTGTAGTGTTAGAATTTACAAAGGAGCACTGTAATAGAGTATCATGCCTTGCTTTTGAGAGCTCTGCACTGCCCAGGGGCTACCCACTGGTTTGTGCTTCTCATTCACCAAGTAGGAGGCTTGGCCTGCGTGGGCTTCTGACTTTCAACACGAGAGCAGAAATTCTGCTTCTATCTTGACTAAAAAGCAGTTTTATAGTCCAGCCACTAGAGGGAAATAAAGAGCCACTCTACATGCCGGTTCAACTTTTCTAAACACACTGCCTTGCTTTTTAAAAAGTGCAGCTGAAATTTCAGTCCACCATCTGAATAACTGACCGGATAACTTGGCAGGAAATTATTTCTTTCGTACTCAGTGCTCTAGCTTTTAAAATTAAAATTGTGTCCTGACTTCAATTTCTGATTTTTGTCTTATAATGAAATAATTGTTCCAGAATTCATTTGTCTAAAGGTGACAGGGAAGTGCTTCCTCTTAGTATGCCATTAAAGTTACAAAGAAATTATTTTTTTTTTAATCCGCTTAAAGTGATGATATGAGGGGAGTGGGAGCTCCACAGTAAATATTTGTTAAACTCACTTGTGTTCCAGCAGTGAAAAGCAGGCAGGCAGGAGGCACAGACAGAAGAGATGGCATCTCCTCTCTTTCTCTCTTTGCTTGTTTGTGCTGCATTTTCCTGTTCCTTGTGTTTTTTTTTGGTGATAAAATTATTTTGATGGGCACCAAAAAGCAAGGTAGAAAACTAGTAAAAAAAAAAAAAAATCTCTTTTGAGCTTTGACTTCTCAAAGGCGGCAGCAAGATGCCATGCAAATTCCTGTGCTTCACTGAGGGATATTATAGGAGAAACAATACGTGAATGTGGATACCTGGGGTATCTTGTCTCAGTTTGTCATCAAGGAAAAGTAGGATAAGGGAATGTTGTTTGGGAAGCAGTATTATCCTAATTTGAAGATGGGCGTGGAAAATGAAAGCCACCCAGAAGACTCTAAATGCTCTTTCTGAGGCATAGCTGCCCCTTTTGCACATCATGTTGGCACAGAAGAAGATAAATGTGCTGCTCTGCAGGCCATGGAGGGGCAAGAGACAACAGAGCTTCCTTGTGAAGAGGAAAAGAGAAATAGTTGCGCACAAGAAATGCAACTCTTACAAGGAAGAAATGGTGAATGAAGCTATTGAAAAGCTCCAGAAATGGGATGAGGCAACACATGTAAGAAAAGGTTGTGTTTATAATGAATTTTCACACTCAGATCTCTAGGGATAATCTATCTCTGGGCCTTTATCTAGACCAAGTGATGCTCTGGGGAAAATATGTTTTCATATTTTTTCTGTGTGGTTTCAGAGTAAGGTTAGATCAGCAGGAAGGTAGGGCTTGTGCTGCTAGCTTGCTGCACGTCATCTTGTTGCCATGTTACTTTAACTGCAAAAAACTTAGGAGCTTAAAGCACAATTTAAACTATGCATCTTAAAAATAAAATTAAACCTATCTATCTTGTTCACTGGAAGGAAATGCCAATATGTCTGCTTGGAGCTGTGCATAGGCAGATGGTATGAAGGTGATGATTGTATTATGGCTGTTCATGCTCACGTTCAAAATGCTTGGGCTTTTCTGCAGGCCAACGCAAGTGCTCTCCCAAGCTATCTGATGTCATGCCAAGAGGCTGTTGCTTTCAGCACAGTGTTTTCTGAGGGATTTCAAGAGACCTTTGCAGAACTGCCAGGGGCATTAGCAGGGTGACATTTGGGCTTGTTTACGCCCTTGCTGGTGCCCTGTTTTGCCTGCAATAATGTTCATCCTCACTCCGAGCAATGTTTGGCAGATGAGCAAGCCTAGTAAAAATCTGGGGTAAATCAGTAAACCACAGCATCAATGTTAACAACTTCTGCAGCAAGTTATGGTGGTAGCTGGTTAGTACCAGATGTGCAAATATGCAACGTTACACAACCAGGTCAGTTCTCCTCAACACGCTACTGCTAGACATGAATATATGTTGTGGAAAACCAGTGCATGACCTGTCAGTGTAACTAATATTTACTTTCCCTATCAGCATAAGTCTCTCATGTGTAAGTCTGATTTTTCTCCATTATTTTTGTCCAGGTTCATATTACCAGTACAAAGTACAACACAGAGAGCAGCTAATAAACATTAGATGACGTGAGGAGGGCTTAAGGCCACAGCTGAGGGTTACAGCACTTACCTTCTTACTTGTGCAAAATCTTTGCCTACCATTTTTGGAATCTTGATTCAAGTTCCGCTACTCCTCTGCAAAGGGAAAACTCCTGGATGAGGAGTTTGTGATAGTCCAGCCTCTGACAATCAAAGTACATTTCCTTGACCAGTAACAGTGAACACTGACATGCAACACTGATCATTAGCAGTCTCTTTTGTGGTGCTGGGTTACCAGGTGTCCCTGTGCAAAAAGCTTGAGATTTCAGAAAACTCTTTAAAAAGGGCTTCAAATCTGTGCTGTGCAAATAACCTCGTATTACAGCCCACACGCTTACTGCAAGCTGCTTTTCCTGGAGGAAGCACAGTTTTCAGGCCCTCCACAAGTTTCTTCAAAGCATAAGGTTTTGATTATATATGTTACAAACTGCATATATGTTTATATGTATGCATCGAATATTTATATTTTACCTCTATCTAAATAATATGGCTTATGTATTTTAGCTACCTCTAAAATTACTCTAAAAATACCTTCGGTGTTCTAGACTAATGAGAGAGAATACCCAATTCCTTTTCTGTAAGGAAGAGATTTCATCTCTGAAGTCCATATTTAACAGGGAATTCTGCTGCAACAGGCTGGAAAAGCAAAAGGATTTTGCATATTCTACTTGGTGCAGGTTTCTTATGGATTAAAACTGTAGAACTATTTTTTTTTTAATCCTTATGCTTACCAATTTACTATTGCTAAAGCTGCAGGATTTCTGTGTGTTTCTAAGTGTTGCTTAACATCACAAGTCCTATAAGATGGGTGAAAGTCTAGTTAGATGGTGATCAGCAGTTCCCCTTACATTTTTTATCATTAGTTGATGGTAGCTGAAATTTCCCAAGGTGTTCACATGGATTTGATGGGCTCCCTGCCAGAGAAGATATGGAACTGGAATTGAGCCTAAGTATTAGTTTGCTTATATCTTTTCCCCACAAAGAGCCCAGACTGACATTGCTACAGATATGATTACAAAACATGAAGCTTGTTATGTTTATCTTCAAAGAACTCAATCTTCAGTGTTTCTGGAACCAAGCTGAAAGAGAATTTGCCATCGGAGCACATACGTAGACTGATGTATCTTAACACAAGATCCATTTTTCTGCAAAAGATTTATAAACTACACAGAAATCCCACATCTCAGTCCTAAAGTGCCTTATTGTATGCTTGGTTCCTGCTCACTAAGGTCATTGTTCTCACAGCTGCTTCCAAAATCAAAATAATAATAATAATAAAAAGGATATAGATGATTTATGGTTGGACAATGCCTCTTCCTCACCTCTAAAAAATGTTAGGAACAAAGATTTTGAAAAACAAAAGCTGGTTTAGTATCTTCAAATACCATATATATATGGAAATCATAGTCTTTCTGTATGTTTGGGTCCATATCACTTTGCTGTATGAAAGGGCCATAAACTTTTGGACTCTTGCAGTAAAAGCTAATCAGTGCTGATACCACAGCTCACATTAATGATTGCTGGGAAGTTAGCACATTTGAGAAGTTTAAACCTTTTCTGCTGTTTGAAAGCAAGGACTCTAGACTAAAACAACACTGTAGTCCACTTGGATGTCTTCAGGCTGATAAAGTAACAGATTAATAGGAAATCCAACTTCTCATACTGCAAGTCTACCTTCATTCCTTGTGAGAGCTGGAGGGGAACAATTTCATCACTTCACTTGGCCTTTGCAAGTATGTGATTATTTTTTGCAACTGAATCCAAATCTGTATACTTACTATCAAATAATATTCAAGATTATAATCTTATTTACAACACCAAGTTCTCCATTGCTTGTTGGAATGAAGCTTGCTATCCTGCAGCAGCTACGATGCAGTCTCTACCCCCTTAAGCTTTTTGACTTTTTTTCAGAAATAAAGTCATTGCTTTTTCCCACAGGCACTGAAGACAAAACAGGAAGATAACCTGGAAGGATATTTATCAACTTAAATTGTTAATTGTTTTTACAGATGCTCTAACTGCAGTTAAAATAACTACTTGTATAGCGTTGTTCACCTTGAAGTAACAAGATGTTTTTGTTACCAATATTTGTTAATAGATTCATTTTGTGTTACAGATTGGGCAGGCACTGACTTCAACGAATGCAAGTTTTAAGTGCTGGTTGCGATCTCCCATAAAAACGCTGGCAAGGGTCTTGAAGTTGTGGCAGATCTACTTTTCTCTGCCTTGTGTCATCAAGAAGAGTCAGCAGTACCTGGTGGGGTACAGGAGCCTGCCAGCATTCATACCCATCCTGTATCAAGTAGATTAGTCAAATGAATTAACTAAAATGTAAGAAGTAAGAAAATGTAAGAAGAACATGTAAGATCATGTTTCTAGGAAGGTAAAGAGTTGGAATTGTAAGCTGTGCTCTGTTTCTCAGTATTCAAGATAATATAAACAAAAAACACACTAACATTTTTTGAAAATAAATTTAATTTTATCAGTTAGAAATACTATCCCCAAGTGGACCACTCTTCCATAAAGGTAGAGCTTAAGGAACAGAGTTCACATTTTTTTTTAATTAATAAGCGGCTAAATAATTTCAGTATTAGACTCAAGATTCTGGTCAATTGTAGTTCAAAGCAAGTCAATGCCTGGTAATCAGAAAAGGAAAAAAAATTAATTTTATATCGTCAGTTAATTTTTGGACCACTGATATGAGCATAGAAATGAACTTGAATCAAACTAAATGGACAAAACATGTAAAATCAGCACATGATCTTCAATGGTTCCACAGATTCCATCAGTTACTTTTTTAATACTTTCTACTGCATGACTTTTGCATTGTCATCTTACAGGAAGTCAATCCAAACACCATATGAATAGAGTAATAAAGAGTTGTTTTCTTTAGTGGGGCAAGTGCCCCATTTCCTGATAGACAGAACCATTCAACATTGTAAACATACCACCTGATAACACAATCCCCAAAATGTCATTCACTTTATGGTTCAAGCAGTTATATTTATGGTTACCATATCATTTCCCTGCGCTCACTAGAAGCAGGTTTGTACCTGGACGTTTCTGCTCAATGCTGTTTAGATTAGGATGCCATTTTACGGATCATGTAGTTCAGAATGCCCCCATTGTGGAAGTAAGTGAGCTCCACATCCGTGTCAAACCTCATGATTGCATGGAAGGTCTTCCCA
>JAWLRI010001032.1:1232340-1260859 GCA_034781795.1 Crypturellus tataupa
CGTGTCAAACCTCATGATGGCATGGAAGGTCTTCCCAGTATCCAGCTGTTGGAGATAAAGTCATTTAAGCAGCAGAACCTTCCACATGTTATAGGACACAGAAATAAAATAAGGATTATTATGACATTTTGCAATGTTAAGGAAAATTGAAATAGAAAACTGCTTAAGTGAACAGTAGTCTTTCTACTATAGTATGCCATGTGAGATCACTGCCAGTTGCTTCAGAAGAAGGCAATCTGGAATAAAATACACCAAGCATGGTATGGAGCATCCTTGCATTCTATCTGCTGCTCCTACTAGATTTATTGTTGTTCTAAGCATGAAAGCTTACTGCACTTTTAAGTGGTTATTCTAACTCTTTGTTTTCTTCTACAAAGCCATTCTCCTGGCTTCACTACAGCACCAAAATTCACTTTATTACCTCTCTTTAGAGGTTAGTGTTTGGAATTAAGAAAAACATAAAGACAAACGCATGAAGTAAATAAGTAGCAAATCACTAAAAAATTCCCATAGTCACGTATTTGTAGATGAGTGCACAATGTCTATTTGTGCCCAATATGCTGAAGAACTCATTGGGTCTCTACTTGCCCGCTTGAAGGCATAGCATAAATGCCTATTGTTCAAAACTTCGCTAGGCAGGCCACCTGCACTGAATAAATGCACAGTAAGTACTGCACTGTCTTTCTAAATGCAGTAGAAAAGCCGACTTGAAGACACTAAATAAACCAGTTTTATGGGAGCTATAATCAAGAATACATCAGTCCTATTGTACATGCTAATATTTTTCTAAAAAATGGTTCTGACATCAGTTCTCACAGTGGAATGTGTTATTTTCTGTCAGTTTGTCAGAGTTAAAGGCACAGTGAATTTATTTAATATTTACAGACTACTGGGCTATAGAAAGAAATAACGGATCCAGAAAAACATGCACTGAATACAGAAGCACTGATCAAAAACACAGGACCCTTTTCTGCTGAATTTTGGGTATGACGCTTTTATTCCACCATAACAGAATCCTATTAAAATGACTAAGCTTCTCCTCATCTTAAATGTTTTTCTTCATTTCACATGAGAGAAGCTTCCTGCCATACTAAAACATTTTTTTGGAAGAAACAGTTATTTTGAATTAAGATTCAGTAAATTCAGCCCCTAGGTGTCCCACTTACCTTGATCTGGACGTTCATCTGTGGTTTGAGTTTCTCAGGAATGATAATTGTGTAGCGTTCGTGTCCAGTGAGGCCTAGGGTCCCTGCGTCCTCGCCAGGTAAATACTGCAGAGGAATCACTCCCATCCCCACCAGGTTGCTGCGATGAATCCTCTCATAGCTTTCAGCAAGCACTGCCTTGACTCCCTGGGAAATACACAACAGAAAACACTGTCTGCATGGTTCAGGATAGTCTTTCTGTGATCAGAGAAGGGAAAAAATCTGAATTTCCACAGCCCTTTCCCTCCATTTATCAATTACTGCTAAGTCACCAGACCTCTCTGACAGCAGACTGTCCAGGATAACCTGGTTGTGTCACCTTCCAAACACATTTAAGGAAGTCTAATTGTCGAAAGATTTCATGTGTTTTCTCTGTATGGTCCTTTAACGAGTCTTAAGAAAAAGACCATTTGTCACTTCTGCAACTCTTGCTGACACCTCCTTCTTGATGGAGTTAGTACTGCCTTCACTGTTGCCTATACTATGGATTCTAGCATACTGTTAAGTGATGTTTACATGTTAATATAGTTTAAAAAAATTATCATAGGAAAAAAAAGAATTTAGACAAGTATAAACCTAAAATTTGCTTAAATATAAACAAATTACTGCATTAAAAATTCCACACTGAAAAAGTTTGAATCAGAGCTCTAAAAGGCAGGTAAGTAGTGTAAAACAGGATGAAGAACAAACAGAACAAGCTGAATTTCTATTAGGATCCTCTCACAGTAGTGGTAAGAATCCTTGAAAACTGCAGATCCCGGTGAAGCAATGCTAGGTTTCATAGTCACTGATACTACTCTTCATGTACTCTTTACAGTTTCATTAGTAAGTGAGCTTAAGAAGGCATCTGAAATCAGAAACAAGATTCACTGCATTTTCAGGCAAAGGTATTAAAGGGCCTGTCCTTTCTGGTGAAGTCTTGGGGATTGTTAGCTGGGGACAGTTTCTTGCCTAAACAGGATCTGAAATTCTCCTGGAGCTTTTAGACTCAGATGATATTTCAAAACAGATCCTGCTGTCAAGAAGTTCTGCTTTGCCCACACATCCAGAGTTTAGTCAGAGATCCCCTCGTTCACAGATCTCACAGAAGATGACACAGCACTTCCTTCTTCCTCTGTTAACGATTCTGCCAGTGAGTTAAGCACAGCCTGCCCATAACCTCCTATTGGATATGTGCAAGGAAGGTCCCAGTCTTGCTATTGTATCTTTAAAACGTAACTGACAGGAAAGAAAGTCAGCTATGCTACTCTACCTGACAAATGAACATGTTTTGTTAAATATTGCCCTCTTTGCAGTTTAAAATAGCCACCTACCAAAAGAAATGGTCCTTTGGCTGCCCAGTCTCTGGAACTTCCTGCACCATATTCCTTCCCAGCCAGCACGATCAGAGGATGGCCGGCCTGCTTGTATCTTTCTGCAGCATCAAACACATCAAGCTGAAATGAAAATACCAAACGTTTTATGTATTTTTGGGGTGCGGAAATACATTTCTGAGGACAAGGAGAAAGTGTCCTCCCCAAAAGACCTGAAGCCCACACTTGCTTCAAGATGAATTTTGAAAGTATGTATCATATGACCCTGTGTGATTTCTAGCTTGGCCTCATTTCCTAAGCAAATCTACATCATCTACTATCACTTCTATAACGATTATACTCTCTAGAGACATGTGTGATAGCACCACATTTTTCAGGTATGCATGACCTACAGCTTTAATTCAGCAAGGTTCCTGTCACTTTATCAGCTTTACTTAAAAGGGACTTGAGTAACCTAATCTGTGAGAGATGGCCAGGGCTAATCCACTGTCAGTGAGCCTGAGTTCAGAGCAGCATCTGTACTTACAGTTTCCCCAGAAGGGAAATGGACAGTCTGAGGTCCCTGCTTATCCATAAATTTGTTCACCAAGCGAATGTTTGCAAATGTTCCTCTTGCCATGACAGCATCATTCCCTCTGCGGGAGCCATAGGAATTGAATTCTCGAGGAGTCAAGCTTTTAAGGGAAAATAAAAAAGAAGAAAAGGTCACTGTTGTTATTTTAGACTGAAATGCTGAAAAAATAAATACATAAAATCAATGAGCTGGTGTCTCTGATGCAACAACCAGTTGTGCTTTTAACTTGTCTCTAAAATGCTTGGCAGCCAAGCTCGTAGCTCCCATCATGACAACTAATGTTAGTAGCACACAGGCATCCAAATCTTCTACTATTCAACTTCTTCTCTTACACTATTAAATTAAAAGGAAAGTGCATGTGTGTGGGGGGAACAGGTGTCTACTGAAGCCTGAAACACAGAAAGCAACTGCCAAAATTTTCTCAATGCTTGCCCAATCTATCAAAATCTGACAGTGATGCAAGGATGTATTGCATCAAGAAAAAGCAAAAAGACATGTTGTGTCAGAAGCAGCAAAAGAAATTCTTGCAGGCAAGTGAATACTCTCCTAATTATTTATATTATCACAGCATCCAGAACAAATGGAGACACCATCATCCTAAACATTTAAGAGACAAAAAGAGAGTCCCTGATGCAAGTTAGAATTAAAAAAAAAAAAAAAAAAGTTAATTTGATTCTAGAGATAAAAGAATGAGGGATACTCCAGATTTGTAATCTACAGAGAAAAATGTAGAGGTAGGTGTCAGAGAACTGTTTGCACTGGGCTACATCCAGAGGGCAGTTCTGACATAAAACATTTGTTTTGTAACGTGGGATTATTTAGATTTCAAAGGGCCTGACAAGAGTTGATCAAACAGACGTAAGCAGCTAGCAGTCAGATGATGACACTCTTTTAAGTCGATTTAATCTCCAGAATTATCTCCAGAACCATTTTATTTTTCAAATAGTTGTGCTGTATTTCAAAACATTACTGAAATTGCGAAAAGTGCTAAACCAGAGACTGCATTGTTTTGTTACATCTAAAGGCAGAGTAGGGAGACACAGCAAATCCATATCTTGCCTTAAGTTGTGGATAGTGTTATAAACTGACAGACTGTCCTTAGCAAGAACCATGATAATTTCATTTTTCGCTTCAACAGGGAGACAAATCCTGATTCCATAATTCTGAGCTGACTTATTGCAACAGCCTGAATTCTTTGCCTTCCCTTCTCTCACATATTGGTGTTGGGGTCTTCAATTGACTAGTATAATAGACCTGCACACTCTTTGGAAATTATCAGAATCAATGCATGCTGATGAAAGAGAAGTATTAGAAAAGTTTTTCTTTTTTTCAGGTGTTCTTCAGGAATGATCCAAGATACACAAGCACATATGAGCACAGGAGATCTGCAAGCTAGTAACATGACTGGGACTTATTTTCTTTTCCAAACTTATAAGGAGGAGAAGAGGGAAGGAAAAAAGAAAGAAAGAAAGAAAAAAAGGTGCCTACCCTCTGCTGGTCAAATAACGGGCTGCAGGACTATTCCTTGCTATATTCCCAGCTGGAGATATGTGGTCAGTTGTCACAGAATCCCCAAAATTCAGCAGGACATAAGCATCTTCTATTGATTTGGGTGTCTGAAGAGCCAAGGTCTAACCAACACAATGGCAAAGAAAATCATTAAAATGTGACACAGAGTTCCTTTACTTTTACTGAAAGTGTAGGACACACATCAGTATTTAGCAAAATAAAACCTCTATTCTTATGCAAGTTAGCTGAAAGTTTTAAGAAAAAATAACCCTCTTTAAAAATTAAATACTGAACAAAATATGATCTTTGTCTGCCAGGATGTTCATGCATATCGAAAAGAGATAAAGAGTTAGCTGAAGTTTTCAGCATGGATGAATGACAGCAAGTCCAGAATTTCTAGACATATGCATGAGTCAAAATCTGCATTTTATTTGCCAAAATAGCAATATGGATTGTTAAAAAAAAAAAAAAAATCATGTAGGTAGACCTGAGGCTTGCATATTTTTTTTTTGCCTTTTCCCTTACTTGCTTTCTCACTATCTAAAACTATTCTATCCTAAAAGGGAAAAGAGAATTTTTTAAAGTCCTGTAGTAACACAAAATTCTCACTATTTTCAGATCTTTATGCAGTGTTATAATAAATACAGTGGGTATGATGCAACATTTGAGAACAGAGGCCTGTATAGCCTAGGATAATCTCTATGTTGGCATCATGGGTGCTCTCATGTCCTTCTGAGTGGTTTTACATCATTTTAACAAGAATCAAGGTCCTACTATACAGCTTAATCTGCCACTGAGAGAAAGCGTGCACCTACCAGACCATCAAAGAAAGGTGGAGACTTGATGTATGTTGACTTGGGATTCCAAGTATACAGTTTGTCTGAAGGAGCATCTAAGGCATTCCAAGATTTATTTACCGTCTGAAAAACACACAAAAACAAAAACATCCTATAGCTTTGCAAAACTACAAATTTGACTTCATAAGGTTTTTAAGACTTTCTTATGACAACATATAAGGTGTTTGTATATTACGATATCTTTTAACAGCAAGAGTGAGGAACTAAACAAACACCATTACTTCATTACTAAAAAATAGCTTCTCATCCAGTTTCTGACAATTACCTGTATGATGTATACAATAGTATACAGTATATAATACTTCATAACTTTCCAATGCTTTTATTAGTAATCTTAATAAGCTTCATGTAAACCTCAAACACATTTCATTTCACTACTGAGGAACAAGCCATTACCAAACACAAGTCTTCCTCTTTTTTATGTGAATGCTTTAAGCAGTGAAAGTAAAATTTATGCCATCCAGAAAAAAAAAATCCAAATATTCTTGACATTAAGTAAATAATTAAGAACACTTTTCAGAATGTAATATGGCATAAGAATCAATTAATTAAAAAGAAGTCATTTTTAAAAAACATCTCTTGAATACCTCTCTTTTGAATGTCACAAAACAAGTTACGAAAGGGTCCATTTTATTATCAAGATCACCTTATTTTATACTTTTAAAGTAGCACAGCATGACTTCAGCTGAACTGTACTGAGGATTAATTCACCTCTATTTTTTGGTAGACTTCCTTGAACATTCCAGGAATAACGAACTGATGCTCAACAGCCTGTATCTCACTTCGGGTTGGCCAGATGTCTTTTAGGAAGATCTTTTTCCCCGATGCATTTATTCCTGTAGGAAATGGTGCTGTTATGTTTCTTGTACAAACATTCCAGTGGGGGTAGGGAAGAAGGAGTGTATATAGGTAGTATACTTCAGCAGTGTGAGCCTCCTAGTCTGACCAGAGCTTGTAAAATGCACTTTGCTTCATTTACTAGGGTCTGACAGAAGGTAACCTCATGGATTTGATCCCTGTACATGTGCCTTCTTTTATAATTTCCATTACAGAGAATGATTTAGACTGGAAATATCTTTGAGTGTTGCCTAATCCAGCTCCCTGCTCAAAGATAGCAAATCATTCAAGTTGCTCATGAAATACTGTAATCCAGACATAGATAATAAGATTACCCTGCAGAATCAGAGTATCTGTCAACTGTGGCTTTTCATTTCCTCTACCATACAGACTCTGCTGTTGTTCTGTTGGTTAACAGTATCATTCTCTGTATCCTTGATGTACTGGTCCATTTTAAGCCTCTCCGTAGGACTAGTGCTTCTGAGGACATTAGTTCCAACCAGTTTTGGTTATCCTCAAAACGACTTACCCAGAGGCTCTTTCTCAAAGTCAATCCGGACGGTCCCTGCAATTGCATAGGCTATGACCAGCGGTGGAGACGCCAGGTAGTTGGCACGGGTATTGGGATGAACACGCCCTTCAAAATTCCTGTTTCCAGACAAAACACCCACAGCAACAAGGTCGCCCTACGAGAGAGGATTTGAGACAAAAGATTCTGTAGTGTTTGCAGGCTTCCTACACCCATTATGCCTGCACAGCTATCTCACGCTGTGACAGAAATGACTGGACAGTCACCGAACTGTTTCCTTCCAAATGATCCCAAAACACATCACACAGAAAATTGAAGATAAGGTGAATTTACTTTCCACACAATGAGAATAGATAATTCATTGTAACACACCTCAGGACAGCACGAGACAGAGAACAGCTTACCTAACTAAGCTGCACTGGAAAGGCTGTTTGATGCATACCTTTGTGATGGCCTCAACAACGGACTCTGGTAGGGGCCCACTATTGCCGATGCAGGTCATGCAGCCATAGCCCACCACATCAAACCTAGACAGAGCAGAAAAAAAGACCAGTGAACAAAACTATTTTCAAGAATGAAGTTTAAATCCTTAGCACTTGGCTAGGGTTAATTTTAGAAGATAAGATATATTGCCTTAACAAATTAAATGGCATTGAAAACAGCATTTTTAACAACAATAAATTTTTATCATGCCAGTGACTTTCGGTGTGCACAGAAAAAAGATCTAGGAAATGTGTCCTCTAGAAATACGGAAGACAACATACTCTCACTATTTTAAAGCTACTTCTCTTGAAAAATAAACAGTTTTCCTGCGTAGGAGCATAAGTCTTCAAGAAACTACAGCAAGCAACATGCTCCTTGTGTGTGTTGGCACAGTCAGGTAACACGATAGCATTATGTTAAATCATGCTCGATTATGTCATACAATTATCTGTGGCATCTTTTAAATGGTATAGAGAAATAATTATTTTACTGCAACACTTGTTGTTAATGCTTGTAATTAAGCAGCCCTGAGCCCACAGTAAGAAAAGACTCCTTACCCTAACTGAGAGAGGTAATGCATAACTCCACTCTCCCTCAGATAGTAAGTGACAACTCCACTTCCTGGAGACAAGCTAGTTTTAACGTATGGCTTCACTGTCAGACCAGCTTCAACAGCCTTCTTAGCAAGCAATCCTGAAAAATGCAAAGGAAAGCTCAAGGGCTTCTTGGAGGCAAGACCATTTAGTGGAACAACATGTCAACAGCAGTGCCATTAAAAAAATGGAGATGAAAGGCAGCTTCATTTCCTGCAGGGAGATGGCATAACAAGACAATCACACCAACTTGAATTCAGAGAAACCGATTTGAGATCAAGGGTTCTGCTGAACTGTGGGCCCAGTGTGCAATTTCCATCCTACTGGAAAGTCACAGAAATTACATTTGCTAAGATACACCCATGCCTGGCCAGCATGTAGAGAGATTCAAAATTTAGTAAATGGTTAAACAAAAGTCAGTTGTATAGACCAATTTCTTGAAAAAAAAAAAAAAAGCAACAAAGAATTTTTAATTTTCTACTTATGAGTTTTACGACCCAGAGCTGAACTTACTGAGCTGAACGACCCAGAGCTGAACTCAAAGTACATGACTTTGATAGTACTGATTCTCGCCACTTGTTGCAAACATACTAACTCACAATCTGTGCCTTGTTGCTAGAATGTTATGCTACCACTCCTAGATTTGCGTCTTCTGTATAGAGAGGTTTTAATAGAAAGGATATGTTACCAGAAACATATTTGTCCCAAACCTGTTCCTTTTAAATGAATTGCACTTAAATGTTGTAGCCTTCCTTCAGAAATGAAATCCTCCCCACCACTTTGCCAGTATGTACATAAAACATGCAACAGTTTTGCTAACTACACAGTATTTCCTATTCCCATGCCCCATTTTCTCTCTCACATATCCACTTTGATAAGTAAACATAGTTTCCACTATGGAAAGTGATCTCCAACAGGAAGGGTATCACCAAAAACCATTCTGTTTTTAGCAGCTCTTCAGTAGTTCTGTTACACATCATTTGCTGTACAGGTTGCATTGTTTGAAACAATCATTTGTATCTAGGATTGCCTTTAGCTAAGGGAATATTTTTTTCACTGTTCTCCTGAGCAATTTCATTTGCATCTGCAGAGCCTCTGCACATAAAACCCTTAGAGCTATTAACCTAAGCAGATCGAAATATCAGCCCCCTATCACCAAATAGGAGAGGGTTTAAAAATTGCTCTCAGGCTGGCAGCGAAGGGCTTGAGACAACTATATCCATAGTAGGCAGAAAATCTATGGGATATACCAAATCAGAGGTAAGGAAGCATGACAGAGAGAGAGGACAGTCTACCTGGAATGAAGCTACTTCTTGATCCTTGGAGGAAGGGAAAAGGGCTCTACTTCTGTGATCACAACTAGGAAGAAACTGATGAAAGCAGCAACTCATTTGGCTTTCAAGAGAAGGGAACTCGGGGATTTTGTTTAGCTCTACTCATTTGAAAGGGTAAAGAAATAGAGCAACTCATCTCTCTTCTGCTCATTGACAGTGGTCACCTCTGTTCATGTTGTCTGTGATTAAAATGACATCTTGTGCCTGACAAGGAGGTAAACTGCCAGCACTGAAGGGTGAACAAAGGTGCTCACTGAAGAAAAGGTAACAAATATCATTTAGTCGAACTAAACTCAAGGCAACTATTATCTGGGGCACTCCACAAAACATATTTTCCCTGTATCATACAAGAGCTCTAGGGCCAGAGTAAGTGACCATTTCATGTGAAAAGAACCTGCCAACGACACACATCCCATCCTACATTTGTGGAAGGTAAACCTGCATCCTGTACAAAGGCCTAATGCAGCAGTGACTATACAGTGACAGATAATGCCTATGTATAAATTTGAGGAGGAAGATAGGAAAAAAAAAAAACATGTGTAAGCATGCTGCAAGCAACTGGGATGGGGAGCTGAACTGGGAAGCTGCACACAAAGCCCTTTAAGCTGATTCTCTTCACGAGAGTCATAAGAGATGAAATTTTCAGCCCAGACTGGTAAGGATAAAAAGAAACAACCTCTGCCCATCAACTGCTTTTTATGACCAGAAATGTCTTGCAATCAACTCGGACAACGCTGTCACGTGACATTTGAATAAGGAGTCAGAAAATCCACATCCGACCGCTTCTTGAATGCAGATGTAAATGACAAGGCTCAAAGATAAGCAAAGTCATAGAACAAGATTTCCCTCATATTCAGGCCCTTCTGACAACTCAGTAGGACTCCCAGTGCTTTTTGTCCTCTGTTGACAGCTTAAAGCACTTACAGAAGTAAAAACCCAGTTTACTCTTCCTCAATATCCCTCTGACTTTTAACAGCCTCTCCCCTCAGCTCCACTCATAGAAGCCCTGCATGACAGGGCTTATTTCTGGTTATTTCAGGTACAGTTTACTCTGAGGAGAAGACAACACAGGAGAACTATGTTTTCCTCAGTCCACATTTCCAGGTATTGAACAAAATACTATTTCCAGAATTCCTTTTGTTGGCTTTAGGGACTAAGGTCAGTTCTAACACCAAACCAGAATGATGAAAACAGTACTGTGCATATTCAGAATCACGTTAGAGTTCTATTTGCCTTTACAATACATAACCAGAGGTGCAGAGAATCATCTGCATGTTAAAATGAGCAAACTCACCTGCTCCCAGCATAACTGAAGGGTTACTGGTGTTGGTACAGCTCGTAATGGCAGCAATCACTACCGAACCATGAGCAAGCTCAAAGTCGGAGCCCTCAAAAGTAAATTTGACTTTGTTGTTGTGAAGGTCAGGGGCAATCTGGAATCCCTTGAAACCTTGCTGTAAGGATCAAAAGAGCATGGTTAATACAAATATTTTGACTGGGAACTGATATGGGCTAGTCCTGGTCAGCCCTAGTGATGGATAAAAAATACTTCTACGGGGTCCCTCCCATTCTCTCTCTATCAGTAACAGGGAAGAGGCTTTACAGTATGTGTATTTTTTCCTGTGCAGACATATCCTTCCTTGCCTGCTCAGACACAGCTTTCCTCCATCTGCCCTAGATAACTGTCCAGGTACTGGACAGCAAAGCCTACTCAGAAAGATGACAGCTTAGCTGCACAATCTAAGTCTGAGATTTCAGTCATAGTACTTGAGATTTGCACCTAAGTAGTGAATATTAAACGGCTAAAAACAATGCTTCTAGTTGACTTGAGAGGCAAAAACTGAGAGCTGAAAAAAACCAAAGAACAAGAAAGAACTGTTCCCAGTATGAAATATTAAGTTTGTACATGTGAAATGGTAAGATACTTTAATGGAGTTTAACAAATTAAGAAATTTTGAAATTGCTGCAGCTTAGTTTTCTTGCTGTACATCAGTGGAGTATTCACATGTACTGCATTCTCAGAGGGATATTTTCCATTTTAAATAACAATTCAGTCTGACTTTGGAAACATAACTGTTTGGGTCTAGAACTTTTTGAGTCTAATCAAAACCTTTTTTTTCCTCTCTTACTATTTTTTCCATGGGATGATGTAAAAGAGAAATACTTCCTTCTTAGAATGTATTTTATGGCATCTTCACAACCAACATCAAGGAAATACAGGAACACAAGCAGCTTTGAACGATATATCTTGAATGCACAACTACCTCATGGAGCTCAGTGCATAAGGCACTTGAAAACCTGGTTAAGCAATCGGTAGTTAACACAGAGCTCAGTGCAGTAGCTGCTTGGTCCAGTCTATTAACAATATACAAGTTGACTAGTTTTGAAATCCCTACTGTATGTTGCTAGGCCTCAGATTGCTTCAGACTGGTCTAAATCTGAAAGAATTACTACTTCAGTCAGACAAACACTCGTTCATGTGAGAACACACCACCCTAATTTTAAACTACTCATATTGTTGATGCCATTTTCTAAATTGTATTTGAACACCAGTCCAACAACCCCATTTAATTCTTCAACAAATAAACAAACAGCACACTAGTGAACTCCAGAATACAGACTTATGAAGACAAGACAGCTTCTGGAAGCATGAATTGGTTTATGGGACCATGTGTTCCTAGTCCCTACCTTGGCTCCCAGACAAGTCTCAAAGTCCTTCTTCATATCTGATACTGCGACTTTGTCCTGAGGCCTTTTTGGTCCACTGCAACAAGGCACAACAGTATGGAGGTCCAACTCCACCACCTGTTCAGTAGGAGGAACAAGAAAGGATTCAGCACAGCATGGCAAGATAAAGTCAGCAAAACACAGTTGTGTGTAACCGCCCACTGCTCAGCCAAGGCTAGGCCTGCATATCTACACACATCTTTGCAGAAGTTTTCAGAGAACACATGTGAGGACAGCCAGATGAGAAGAGAAGGAACAGTCCTACATTCAGACCCTGCTAATTCCCACATATTGCTCTTGAAATTACTCTGGTTACTAGATATGGGAATGAAGCATCTAAAAACGTAAATAGTTTTAAGAACTATGTCTGTTCAGATGCTAGCATCAAGATCCTTTTCAGAAAACAGTAACAGGAAGAAATCTTGGTACAGATATAAACTAGATCAGACTATTTTTGCTTTGGGAAAAACATTCAGATTCTGTAACAAAATATTATAGATTATCATATTTTCCTATTCCCCACGCATGTTTCAACACCCTTTTGACCATGTGCTTCGTCTTTCCATATTTATGAAGTATTCAGACAATCATGAAACTCTTAACATAAATTGCAAAATAAAACTCTCCTAGTTGAAAAAAAACACAAGCTGTTCTTGAGTTTCCAGGTCACAGTGACCTTGATTTTCTTGCCCAGAAAACAGCTTTCATGGTCTGCAATTACCACACACGGCTTGTCAGTGAAATATATACAGTGAAATAATTTGTTGAGCATAAGAAGGACACAGCTGGGTCACAGCTTACAGAGACCACATCCACACTATACTCACAGGCTGTGCTCACGACTGGAGTGGAGTTCCCAGCTATACAAAATCTACATAAATCAGAACACAAAAATGCATTGCCTGGAGCTGAGCTGGGAGTCCACCTTTCCCTGTGCCCAAGTTTCACCTCTGGAAGACTAGCTGACTCGTTTCACTGAGCAAGGGACTAAGCAAAACAGCTCAGATGAAGGCAAACAAACAGAAGGCTACAAAGCCCCTTAACCTTTTGTTTATGTGAACAACAGACAACAGTAACATGGAATGATGGGAAGGCACGAAGAAGCCTGATGATGAAATGATTTCTAACCTGTGTGAAGTCCGGATCCTGGGCAGAGTTCTTAAAATCTCTTAACATCCCCACAGCCTCAAGGTATTTTCTTGTGCACATAACCTTCTCTTTATCACGGCCTAAGGCAAAAGTCAAATACAGAAAAAAAAAGAGCAAATAAAACATGGAACTACAATTGAGTGAGAAAAAGAAAAATGTGCAACTCATTATTTAACACTGTTCACACTGAACTGCACCAAAAGATCTCCTCAACTCTGGATACTCACTAGCAACAAAGTACAACAGAGTGACTAAGCAGACTTGGTGACTTTTGGAGAAGATCTTAGGTTCTTTCTCACTTTCGCAATCAGGACAAAATAGGTGCAAGCAGGGCTAGAGTAGTCGTGTTTGATAGCAAACAGCTTTAATTTGGCTCTTCCTAAATAGGAACCCTGAAACCAAGGAAGCCTGAACAGGCAATCACAGATAAAAAGCACAGAAGCATAAAAGACACTCAATCCTATTGTTAACTATGTCACATAGACTTAGTAGTCCTTGCTTTTAATTGTATCCCCAAGACATGATCTCTCCTCACACTTACCTGTCTGCATCAGGTATCCAATGCTAATGTCATCCACTGGGAAGAAGGCAGCTGTTGCTCCATATTCTGGACACATGTTGGCAATGGTGGCTCGATCAGCAATTGACAGCTGGGCTACACCAGGACCAAAAAACTCCACAAATTTACCCACAACTCCAACTTGACGAAGGTGCTATTATTAAAAAAAAAAAAAAAAAAAAAGTAATCTAAAGTAATTTGAAACCAGGGAGATTTGCCATACATGAAATTCCAAAGCAGAGAACAAAGAACTGTAAGGCTATAATAATAAGATATAATAATGTATTCATTCTGATCTTGCTCTTTTTCTCATTTAAACTAGATTCCATCTTAGAACAACTGCACTTTTCTCAGTGAGGCTTTCTCAAGACAGGAGAAGAGTATGGTCTTCTGGCAGTAAATCCAGGATGATGCATTTTGATTTTGGATGAACTCAAAATTTGGGTTTTCTCCTGCTGCAGATTCTCTAAAGAGCCAGTGTCCCGTGATGAACACATGTCTCTAATTTCTAAGCTCCAGCTCATTATTAGATGCTGACTAGTACCATTCAATTCAGTAACAAGTTACAGAGTAAATAAATACACTACAAACCATGTTTCTTTTGAGATGGTAGAGAAATAAGAACAACCTTTCAGACGTACTGTTCTTCTCAAACAGGTCAGCCCACAGGTTAGGAACAGACCATCTCAGCTCTCTTCCATTTCATCTGCTTTTGAGAAGCAGATTTGGATAGAATTTTTGCAGATGTCTTTGGAAAGTTAATTCAACTCACATGGAGTGACAAAGCTTAAAAAATATTTTTTAAAAAGTAAGAAAAAATAAATGGAAACAGAGACAGTGCTTTTAAGTGTGCAGCATAGTGTCTTTGTCGTATATATGCAGAGCCTCCTGCTCAGACCTAACAGATAGCTCAAATTACCTTGGTAATGGTGAGCACTATGTCTGTGGATGTTACCAGTGGCTGAGGGTTTCCAAGCAGTTTATAGCCAACCACCTCAGGCAGCACCATGCTGATTGGCTGGCCCAACATCACTGCTTCTGCTTCAATGCCACCAACACCTGCATACAACATCACACAAATACACTATTTAAAAAAACAGTGTGGTCTAAATAAATCTATGAAATGCAATTACTGAGCAGATGACTTAAGTTGCAAAAGGGGAGAGAACACAGACAGTAAGAGGGCCGACTCCTGTACTAAGAGGCATTTGTCATCTTGCTTCAGCAACATGAGGTTTTTTCATTTCTTTCCATTTCATACTTCAATCCTTGTTCCTCAACCAACTGATGGGATATTCTGTAAATCTTAGTAACTTACTCAGAAGAAATTTGACTTTTACAATAACAGATATAAAAAATCTATTTAAGGTCATAATGAGAACATGATTATGGGTTATCATATGGAAACTACAAAGTCATTTTAAAGAAATGAAGGTTGGAGGATTACCTCTAGGTAACACCTAGGGATACCTTCAATGTTAGAGCGATACAACTCAGGTACCTATCCCATCTTAGTAATCTAATAATATAAAATATCAGGACAATCATACTCAACCTAAAAAAGTATTATGTTTACAACAAAATGACACTCAAATAGCTGTTTTCCAATTTATAATCCCACTTATATAAAGTCCCATTCATCTTTACTCTTAAACCTTCTTTACATTTTGTTCAGCTTAACTAACAACTGATCTAGCACAAGTATCATTTACTGCAGTAGTATCTAAATACGAGGGCACCATGTGCAAAGGCAACCAAATGTTGAAAAGAGGCAACTCCTGTCTCACATATCTCAGGTCTTCAAAAAACGAAACAGTGTATATCTGCATGACTAAGTCTGTAGAAATTCTGCAATCTTTCACAGAAAATTTCTATCAGTATTGCTACAATAGTACTATAAAGGGTAGCACAAACAACGTCCTATTTGCATCACTGGTGCTACCCAGAACCTGTAAAGCATCTTTGTGAGTGATTAACATAATCACCCTCCACTGAAAGTCTTCTGTATTTGTACAGTATCTATTTCATTTGGGCTGCTATCACCACACAATACAAAGACCAGAGGTGAACCTGAAGTTTTCCCTACTGTGTGTAGGATGATTGTGATGCTTCCAATTCATTATCTACTTATTTAGCCAACATTTCAAACATTGCAATTAAAATAACAATACTAAAAAAGCCACAAGAAATATTAATTTCAGTCAGTTGTAGAACAACACTATGAAATATGGTCTAATATTAATAGTAAATGGCATACATAATCTCTTCCCTGGCCATAATAAACCCACATAGAGTCTACATTCAGCATCTTCAATCTAGCAGTGCATGTGCAGTACTTTTCAATAAGTAGCACTTTGAAAAAAAGCTAAGTGTATTAGGCACAAATGGTTGTTTTCCTTGCCTTCCCAAAAGACTAACGTATTTTAAAAAATTTAATAGCTTTCCTTCCCTTTTTCCTTGTGATTTTAATTGCAAAACAGAAGATAATTTAAAAAGAAGGGAAAAAATAGCACCAGACATGCTTTTACAATCTGAGGGTGTTAATAGAATGTGAAGCTAAACTATCAAATCTTAAATAATTGTAAGAGACCTTATTAGGTTGCTTATATTAGGTGTAAATTTGAAACAGCCTCTTATCAGCCTCCAGGTTACTCATGATAAGCTAGTGTACTTACCCCAGCCAAGCACTCCCAAGCCATCTATCATAGTGGTGTGTGAGTCTGTGCCTACCACACTGTCTGGATAGTAGTAACCATCCTGATCAAATACCACTCTTGCCAAGTACTCCAAGTTTACTTGGTGAATGATCCCAGAGCCTGGTGGAATAATCCTCATGTTTTGGAAAGCCTGGGAGCCCCACTGAAATGGAGGGAAGTACAGGGAAAAGTTTTCAATATATGCAAGTACTGGAAGAACATTTGTTCACACTTGTGAACACAAACAGGATTAATTCAGTACCTTTAAGAACTCAAATCTTTCTTTGTTTCTTTCAAATTCCAGGTCCTGATTCTTCTGTAAGCTGTCTGACCTGCAAGGGGAAATAATCACTGCCATAATCAAAAGTCTCCACCTGCAATTTGAGGATAATCTAATACACTGAAGGAATGACAGAAGAGGTAGTTGTTAAAGATGATGATGATCAATCTTATTGGTTTTAGTAACACTGCAGCTGTGAACTACAGGCAATTGATGAAAAGGATTTAAGAAGTCTTATGGATAATACCTGCAGTCTGACCCAACTCTGAGTACCAATCTGAATTTTATGAGTGGTGAACCTGAAATTTGTAGTTTGGGAAAAGCTGGACTATATGTTTCAGCAGTAAGAAGTTTCCCTCACCAAAATCAGAAGAACTAGCACAGCAATAAAGAGAAACAGAATCTAACTGCCCTGCAACTTTGGTTAAATAGAGACTATCGTCACAGACCAGTGACTACACACTGCTGTCTGCAGTCCCTGTGTTTCATCACAGGGCTAACAAACATTTCACTTGTGTCAGCTACTTATCCTTCAACTTAATCAACTTAAGCCTGAGCACTATCAAAAAAACTCAGGTTCAAGGTTCTCTCCATATGCACAAGACCCTAATAAACATAAAACATGGTTAAGACAAAAACAAACAAAAAAGAAAAACAAAAAACTAAAACAGCATTTATTAGCAAAAAAAAAGTCTTGGATAGTACTTATAGCATAAAATAAGTGTTATTAAAATACTTAGAGAAAGAACTAAAATAGTTAATCTTGTCCTAAAGATTTAATATCTTATTTATAAAGAAACAGACTGTTTCCCAATGATATTAAAAAACTATGTAGATGCAAATTAAAAATATAAAAGTTAGCTTTCTAGTTCAATAGTGATACTAGAATTGTCATTACCCTACAGACAAATCTTTAAATGATTACTGTGTCTGCTTTTAAATTTCTTGGTGTTAAAGATAAAGAATAGTTACCGCTTCTCTACAAAATAAAGGGGAGTATATTTTCAATGACTACAGAAACCAGAATTTTGTCCCTCTTCCTCTCCCACCAAGCATGATGGGCATCAGTGAGAATTTGTACCCATATGAGTCTACAGTTCTCATACAAGGAACATATAAGTTCTCAAAAAATAAACCGCATGATTTGTTTGGAAGAATAGCCTGGTACACCCATATGTAGCTACTAGTGAGGGTAGTTTCACCTTTGTGTGAAGCTCTGGTATTGTAGTGTGGGCCTACTGGGTGCATGCTGAGGATGAAATAGTACTGTTTCTTTACAGGATGTATATTAATCAGTGTCCATTTCTCTATGGAGGCAATGAACCAGCAAATGGATTCTCACAGCTGCACTAGTTGTACTCAGCCTTTTCTTAAATAAATAAAGATGACCTGACCTTTCCAGAAAACTCCACAGGGTCAAAAGAAGGGCATGTGGAAAAAAGCTATTTCTGTGCAACTAATAATAATGCAGTTTTATTATGGAAACTTATAATCATCAAAGGTTTGACCTGAACCTTTTCCAATTAACATTTAGTCCAAACCCATGCTGCTAAGAGACGTACTAGAGAAAGACCAGAATTTCCACAACTATTTCCCAGCAACTGATAAAACAGCCTAACTTAATCAGTTCCTAAGGTTTATAATGCTATAATCTAGATTCTAAGAATATCACAAACGGAACTAATATCTTCATTGCTAGCAACAGGATCCAGCTTCCTAACTAACAATGAGAAATACCAGCCATTTTATATCCTTACCCTCTGTTAAAGTCGACCTGGATGGAGTGATCTATTACTAGATCAGCAGGACAGATGGGGTTGATTTTTTCAGGATCTCCACCAAGCTTCTTCACAGCATCACGCATTGCAGCAAAGTCAACAACAGCTGGTACTCCACTAAAATGGAAGAGACATGGGTAAGCTGAAAAAGTTTGGGAAAAAAACAAAAACAAGAAAACAAACACAACCCGAATTCTGAAATGCAGAGACCTTCTGTTATAATGGGAACAAGATGCAGCCTTATCCCCATGTGAGGGATCACTCTTGCTCTTCTGCAGAGAGAGCCCTTGGGAGGGCAAAGCCAGAAGAATAGAAAGAACTGAACTGCATCCGTACTCGGAGCATTGTCAGAACAAAATAACAAAGTTACAGAATCAATCTAAAATGCTTGACTGGGAACTAAGACATAGCCAGCATTCCTGTGGGACCTTGAATTGATTTCTTCTCTTTCACTCTTCTCTTCCGCTCTTCTCTTCCCAATCTGTAAAACAGACTTATTTTCATTCTTGTTTCATTTAGTTGGCTAATATTACGACAAGGACAAACTCTTTCTAGGTTTTGGGAGTACAGGAAAATCCTCTCCCTAATCAGGTCTGTTTGGTGCCTTCCACGCTTGAAGTGAAACTGGCAGGACAAGTCATCAGACTAAGGATGCAAATAGAGAACCCATTTGTAAGATAACTATACTTATACAAATTGATTCAATTGCCCTAATGGATGTCTAGCAGAACATAAAAGGACAGAAATAGGAAAGTGTTCAACTTATTTTTACCAACAGATTCTCATATGTATCTCTTACAAAACACCTTAAATCACACAACACAATCAAGCTGTTCTTAGGTCTTTGGCTAACATTCCTATTTTTACCTTCTCAATGTGTTCTTGTGACAACCCTGCACATCCTTGAAGTTGGCGTGACATACAAATAAGCTAACAAGCCTCTTCATCTCTCAATTTGAATGTCTCATTCACCCCAAAACATTTCTAAACCCTTAATTTAAGCCATCCTTCCTCAATGAGGTGGGTGAATTTTATACAGGAGCAAATTAAGGCACACAAAAATATTTATTCTATTCCCCACAGCCAACTCAAATCCAGTCCCAGAATCAAAGAATAGCAATCAGAAGAATTTCTGGCACTTACATGCACATCCTAAATAGAAGAATTATATATTTTAATATCTATTTTAACAAGCCTTCTGGTGTTCCTCAGTACATACCAATGTTTCTCAAGAGGTAGCTAATACTACTCCCATGCAGAAGACATTTCAATACATTTGAGAAATCGTCTGGATACCAACACGCCTGATTTTACTGGCTCAGAGTAGGAGCTTGTGTGTGACATGTTTGTGGGAATTTTGCATCATCCTGTATCCCAGAGCAGTCAGAGAGGTAGGTTTCTGTAAGAGCAGCTCAAACCAATAAAAGTTTATGTTTTCAATTTCTGACTGCAAGGAAGCTTGTAAAAATCTAGCGGGAACAATGCAGGAAGAAAAAAGAAAAAGAGAAAGGCTTTGCAATTCTTTTTGCAATTTTAGACTGAATTTCTGATTGCTTACAAAAACAACCAAAAAAGGTCTATATGGTCCAATGTTGACTTAAAAGAAGCTAACTAATATTAAAACAAATGTGAGAATGACTGATAAACTAATCTTTAGTGGAGTACTTCACTTTTCCAGGACATACACATATCAATGAAGGCAGGAGACGTTATGATGTTATCGTAACATCGTAAATTCAAAGGGGAAAAAAGGTACTTTTTCCAGCTTACAAATTACATACAATTGAAAAGAAATAGAGAAAAATCCATTTATATTCTCAGAAGAATTCAGGATAATCACAGAATTATTAAAGCTAGGAAAGTCTTCAGTTCTAATCCTAGACTTGTAATTGCTATGTATCTTCTAGAAAGTTGCCAAGGTTACATTTTCCAGCAAGCTCCCACTCAGGAGAGTGTGCAGGAACTTGCCTTTTTCATAAACACAGCTCATCTGCAAGTTTATAAACAAAGTTTTAGCAGTGATCTAGAGGCAAGAAAGGAGAGAAGCAACAAAAACAAGAAAATTTGGTTTAAAGTTTGGCTTTCTGATTTGAATTTTAAAATATTAACTTTTAAACGTTTAAATGTTAAATGTTCTAAGAAATAAAATCAACCTATCGCCTAGTAGTATGAGATCTCAGTCCTTGCTGTGTAGACTAAGGTACAAAGAATCGTGTACTTGCAAGTCAGATGCTATATTAAGAACAGTTAGAAGTTATTGCTCTACCTGAAAATTGACTTTCTTCTACCAGGAACTATTTCATGCTGACACTTATGGATTCACAACACTGCTATAAAGGAGACCATTTTTAAAAGATATTTATTTCTCCATCCGGGAAGCTAGGATCCATCTAGTGCTTTTATATAACTTTTTGCCTCTCCACATACTGTCAACATGCCTGCTCAAAGACTTCCCTTGTTCTTCCTTCCCCTCAACTTCCACCCTGACCTGAGAACTGCTGCACATTCATCAGCCCTCCTTATCCCAGGCTGTGTAATCCTGCTCACTCAGCAACCCCTGCCTCTCAGCTTTAGAGAGCATCAGACTCACGTGAAGTCTTGCAGAATAACTCGTGCAGGCTTAAATGGCACCT
This sequence comes from Crypturellus tataupa, assembly GCA_034781795.1. Taxonomy (NCBI): domain Eukaryota; kingdom Metazoa; phylum Chordata; class Aves; order Tinamiformes; family Tinamidae; genus Crypturellus; species Crypturellus tataupa. The sequence goes on from JAWLRI010001032.1 coordinate 1,253,397, forward strand.
CAACATTCTTGTGTTGCACCACTTTCCAGTTGAGAATATTCTCAACGTCTTCTTTCTTCACCAGAAAATCATCACAGTTACGGATTGCTGCTTCCAAGAGAACTCGAATAGAAAATGGTAGACGTGCTGCATGGGAAAGAAAAAGCAAATTCTGTTTTTACCACAGAGTGCATTCCTATATGTCAACAAGAGCAGAATTCTACTCCCAACATGTTGTCTTCACTTTATTTTACCCTCACTCTTGCCACTGGACTCACCACTAAAAATGCACTAGAAAAGCACAAACAGTTTTCTTCCTGGCATTTTGGGAAGCATTTATTCGTCTAGTCCATCTATTCTTTTCCAAGGATGGAGAATGAAACCCATCCGCATTAAGACTATGCGTCTCAGTCTCCTCCGACTTCAAGACAGAAATATTTATACTTGATACAAAGTAACACTAGAGCAGACTTGACACATCTCTACTGACAGGAAGGTACACAAAGGAAAACAAAAAAAATGCTCTCTCCTTTCTCTCCCTGTTTAGCAGGTTTTGACTTCTTTTTGGAACATTTCAACTGAAAAATGTGGTGAAAAGATCCATAACTTTCCACTCAAGGTCCCAGGGCACAGAGATCGCTGAATTACAGCAGGAGTTCACTCGTATCATAAAAATAGCACACCATTGAGCACTGCACAGAGCACTGAATATACAGGTTTAAAAAAAGAATTTTTTAATTCTCCTCCTGTTTCAGGACACAGATACTATGTCAACTTTTACTGTTTTGTCTGCCACTAAGTTATTGCATTTCTGTGCTGGAGAGTGAGAATTGTTACCCTTTTCCTCTAAAGGATGTGGAGCTTATCACTCTTGGGATTCTGGAACACATACATATATCATATATAACAACACACATATATCTATTTCTAAAGACTTCCCTTCACTTTTCAGAGGCCAAACCTGGCATTAATTGATTTCTGGGCTATACACTCTGTCTAAGTTTGCAAAGTCAGAGAAAGTGTTCCTCCTTTTGCTACTTTGGTTGCTGTATTCCCCTTAACAAAACACTTCCTCTTTGAAGCAGTAAAAAAAAAAAAAAAGATGCAAGATTTTTACCTGTGTCACAAAAAGGATGCCTGAGGATATTCAGGAAGTGTCTGAGAAAAAAGCTGCTTCTGAAAAGGATTCTTCTAGTCTCCTCCTACTTTTCCTTTCAAAGCTGATAAGCCTTTCTGGATTATTCAGTCAGTTATGTCAATGATAGGTCCTTTCCTGCCTACCACAGCAGAAAGGCAGCTTGTGAAATGCTGTGTTCATTTAATGCTTTCACTAGTCTTCCCTGTATCATTTAGAATATCTATTCTAAATTTCTACACTTAAAATTTTACCAAAACTCCATTTTCAAGAACTGTAAGTAGTATTCATCATTGCAGTGTCTTTTTCAGTGCTGTTTAGCATCAATGATAACTAATAACCCTAAGTCCATGCAAGTGCCTCTTACAGAATATTGCTTTCTCCTGTTGTAAACATACCATATCTTGCATCGCCCAGTTTCTTTAGATTGAAGAACTTCTTGAGAGGCTCTTTGGGGTCCAGTGGTTCCACAATCCGTACAAAAGGGTTGCTCATGGTTAAAGAGCCTAAACACAAAAGATAAATCATTGTTATTTTCACAACATCATTTATAACTGTCCCACATGCAAAGCCTACATCAGACAGAAAGGAACAGCACAGACCATGCTAGTCATGACATTTCCCTTACAATTTGCAAGACATCGCCAGAGATAGAAGGTCTGGAGGAAGACAAGTGCATTTTGAATCATGTAGATACAACACATTACAAAGAAAGTTCAATATCTGCAGTGAGTTTGCACTATTACCTACTTTATGTTGCTTCTAGGTAGCCTCTGTGATCTAGGAACCACTATAAGTGTACGATCCTATTTCTTATGCAGCCATTCAAAATTAAGTGGGAAAAAAATAAACCAAACAGGAAGTACAATGGCTTGACAAAGAAAGTTATAAGACTACAAGCCTTGACTGATTATCTGAGAAACAGGGAGTCCTCTATACTTCAGAAATACTGTTAGAACTCCCCAACAAAGCAAAATGAAAACATACCACACAATCAACTCTGCTTGAGCCTTCAAAGTGTGTTTGTGTGTGTTTGTCCCAGTGGTCTAGTAGGTAAAGAATTTCATTATGACCTAACATTTTTCAGCTTCATTTATACAAGTAAGTTAAAGTAGTGAAAAATGCTCCCAAATACCACAGTATTTAGAACTAGCCTGAATTCACATCATAAACCTCTTCCAACCTGCAAAAGAAGTTGCATGCAACCCGCCTTTAGAAACAGTCTCCAGGATATTTTAAGTCCTGAACTGTCCTTTAGGTTCCTAGTGGAACCTACATATTCAAGGTGTTCTGGGTTCTAAGGAAATGGATCAACAGAGGACTTAGAAAATAAAGAATAGAATAAAGAATAGGAGAATTTTGCTCCTTTTCCTCCACACTGCCATTGTAGAAAAACGGAAAATTGCTTTCACCTCTCAAGTCAGCAGCTCTTACATCGAAGACATAAATACATATGCACTAAATTGGAAAACTAATATCTTATAAAAATCAGTTTTCAGAGTGAAAGTCTATTAAAGCTAGGGACAGAATCCATAGAGATAGAATGAAAATAATTTCCAGGCAAGCACACAGAGGTAACTCTTGTAAACAAGAACGTAGCAACACAAAGGATGTCAAAGCCTAGCACAAGGAGAAAAGAAAAATATCACAAATCAGAAGACCACCACAGTTGCCATAAAATAAGTAAAAATGGCTCGGAGTTAGCTTCCTTTTGCACTACAGAATTTGATTCTTTTGAATTTGATTCAACACTAGAGAGTTTGATTTTCAGCTTTTCAGAATCCTGCCTCTACTTCCCTCTCCCATAGTGAGAGGCATGTAAAAGGATCCTAAGTATCAGTACAGAAACCCTGAAAATGACAAGGGTCAGATTTATTTGGAGTAAGTGATAGCTTTCCAAATATAAAACAAGGAAGTTGTTTTTCATTCATGTGACATCTGCCTTTCCGACAGGGAGCAAACACACAGAATTAACAGCTGCTCCATAGTGCCTGTAGCAGTAGACATGAAAATAGAGGGTTCATATTTCTCTGGTAATGCCTGAAGACCGCATGTCTTTCAAGCGGTAAAAGCTCTTTTCCCTCAACTGTGCATAAATTCTCTACCACTGCTGAATTAGCAGCACAGAATCAACAAAATAGTTTAAGTTGGACACCTTAACAGGATACTAGAAATGCTAGAGAAAGCTTCCCACGGTGAAGGAAAAGATGGGATTTGACAATCCTTAAAAGAAAAGCACTAGCTTTTGAAGCTGGAAGGTTTAAACTTGCAGATACCATGGGAATTTGTGAAGAAAAAACAACTGATTTCTGGAAAAGTGGTGAGGTTGTGGGACTGCACTGATGAAAATGCTTGCTTCAGGATTGGAAACAGAAGACGGAAGACTGGAAAATCTCTGACCTCGGAAAACACAGCACCTAATCTTGCATATATGGTTTTGAATTGTGATTATCATCCCGTCCCTCTCCCCGCATGTTATTTCCTTTAGGTTTATCTACTCCACTAGTTAACACTGCTCATGTGTAGGTATTTGTACTTTTGCTGCATATTTAACAAAGTATTTCCAGACAACAAAAATGAGTAGCTGAGCTTAACAGAAATGGAGCTGCAGCAGAGCACCAGGTTACTCAACTGGAAATCCATCACATTAATACTGAGGATGTATTTTCTGATATTATTAAGAACTATGTGTAACTAGGAAGCGCTTCCTAAACCAAGGATTAATGTTTAAAGCTTTGTTCCCCAAGAGCAAATGAACTTTGCTACTTACGTAGCTTTTCTCATGGTTTCACAATCTGTTCGGTGATGAGCCTTAATTAAAAATATCTAAGCCTGCACTTTCAATTTGCCTAAGTTCTTGATCTCTTACTCATGCCACCAAGGACATTCAGCAGGTGGAAACTTCTATCCTTCAGAATTGCAACATATTCCGCCTACTCTACTTGAAAATACCCATTTCAAGCATGCTGCCAGAAGTCTGCATTGTCCATAGAGAAATGCAATCTCTCTCAATACAAGTCAGCTCTATGCAGTACTAATACATCCGTGAAAAATATCCAGTCATGGTATAAGATTAGTGAAAATTTGAGAAAGTTTAGGGGGGAATTGCAGACTGTTGGTGGATACAAAAAAAAAAAAAAAAAAAAAAAAGTTTAAATATGCAAGTTGCCTGAGCAAAGTATTTGTTACCCTAACATCTACTAAAGAAATAAGACCCAAATCCCAAGAGCACTTGGATAAAGTTCAACACCAGTACCAGAACAAGTAGAGTCCTGTTTTATAATCTATCTAGCTGTAATTGCTTTTGTGTGCACTCAGACCAGAACATATGCACATAGGTGATGTTGCAATAAATTTCTTCTTTTGATAAAAAACATGCTCTTTATACCTAACGCTTACTCTATCTGTTACAGATAAGGCCAGTATTTATGAAATGAATAGTACAGCACTGCAGGAAACATCCTTCAGTGAGGTTTTAGTGTCAGCAGTGATTTGAGAATGAAAGTCTTTAAGAAGCCATGTAATGGAAAGGAACAGAGAGGCCACTAACTATTTGGCAAGGGGGCAACTATTCCGCTGATACAAACTACACCATTATTGCACATTGGGAGAAAACAGTAATATCTAAAGGATGTTTTAAAATATTGTATCTACACAAAGTTTCATAGAACCTTTTCAACCTCAAGGCTCAAGAGAGACTTCACGCTGGAACATGAACAGAACTCCAGGCTGCTGACTTTATTGCTTGCTGCCTAAAGCTTTGACTGCAGCAAAAAAGTATATATTCATTTGAAGTCATCACGTGTTACACTTCCAGTGCATACTCCTTTTAATCTCTTACATTTTACAGGCTATCCCAAGCATTCTGAGCATTCCAGTTTGTTAGGAGCGCTGTTATTTCACACCGAGAAAGCCAAGGTCTAGTTCAGAGGTCGGGCTTGTGAAATCTGTCTCTTGGGTCTTAAAGAAACTGCAGCTGTAAAAGAACTGGAGGCTTAGACGAGTGCCCGGTGGCAAAAACATGAACATTAAATGCCCTCAAGATCTCCCTCTGGAAAGACAAATGCTACCTGCCTTATCCCTCCAACACACTTCGCTAGTTCACTTGCTGCTTAAGAGGCAGTGGATAGACCTCTTTTGCATCCATCTGTCCTGCTTTTGTACACATTGGCATATATTTGTAATATCCTCACACTGCCTCTGCAACACAGGCAAACTTACAGTTAACAAACTCGAGACCCTAACTGAGCAGACTCAAGCGCTACGGGAATGCTGTGTCAGCAGCTTCACTACGGAGTGTCCTAGTTAAAATGTAGAGACTTTTTTCCCTGCAGGAATAGTTATTATGCCTAAGACTACAGGGACACTTTTCTGGGGATTATCAAACACTGAAAAATCAAGTCTTGAAATTCTTCTCCAGGAGCAAATCTGAACTTTAACCTACTTCCAACCCCTGTACAAATTTGTTATTCATTCCCCTCCTGTTAGCAGCCTTAAACTGTTCATTAATTACTATGCAGCTTGAGGCAGTTTGAACAAAGAACCACCTTTCAACATTACCAAAATACTCAGGAGAACGTGCTTCTGCATGCTCCTATTGTGGAGTTAAGGTGGAAGAGCTGCAAGGAGCTTGGGAATACAGGGAAGTGCCGTAAGTGTGTACAAAGGTTTGGCTCGAAATTTGGTTTCAATTTCAGTCCGCAGGCATCTCAGCGTCAGCCTGTTTGTTCAGAAGACTCACATGAAGGGTGGAAGAGGGGCTGTGGAGGTGCATGCGCGTGGGAACGAGGGTGCTGTGCAAGAGCTCTTTATTCACCCCATTACCATTGCAGTAGCTCTGTAACGGAGCTGTTATTTCTGCAAGTCTAAAGCCCCTCTTGCTTAGCCTGTCATCCGAACGGCTGCAGAGCAAACAAAAACACATAAGTAAAAGGCATCCTTTCAGCACAGGGCGCTAGTGAGAAGATTAGTGAGAAGATTATTACTACTGAGAAATAAGTATAGTATTATGGGGAAAGAGTCCTAACTTTTCATGTTTTTCATGCTGTTTCAGGAATAAATTCTATTTTTTTCAGGAAAAAAAAAAAGGTCACTCTTCAATTCAGACTTTTCCAGTGATACAATTCATTACTCCAGGGAGGGGGAAGATTTCCAGCTATTATGTGGTAAAATCATACGGGGAGAGTCTGTGTTGAAAAACACTACCAAAAGAGATTTGCTGCTATTCTTACCACATAAATATTGATAATATTATTTTTCTGTGGTTTTCTGCAATAATTGTGTCAGCTCTGCAGGAACCTCCCTTAATAATAACAAAGTGAGAATCTCTTGCTCACTGTCTAACAGGGAACAAAGTGGGGAAGAAAAAAGACAAATTGCAAAAGGTTTACAACTGAAAATGGAGCTTGAAAGCCCAGCAGTCTTGGGTTGATCACTAGTTTACAGGGTACACTTTTGCAAAGCAGTGCTAAGTAAGTGCCCCGACCTCTGCAGACGTTGAAAACCTCCATGGGAATTTTCTCTGTCAGATAAAACCAACGAGGACTAAAGCAATCGCAATTTTCTGAATAAATCCTCACACACTGCACAGGCCCTGGAGGGACGAGCTTGTGCTTCCCACTCCCGGCACATTAAATCCTTCCTATTTTCTTTGAAGAAGTAACAATCCCCAGAAGTGTAGTAGTGGAGCAGGCTGACAAAGCACAATTGCTTTTAAGCAAAGGAACAGCAAATAAACACTCTGGTGTTAGCATTTCTCCAGGGTGGTCTTCCTTTACCTCAACGCCACGGATTAAGGACAAGCTAACATGCACAACAGCAGCAGAGCTGGGAATTTCACCTCCATTCCCAGTTTCTGGGAGGAGAACTGCCCGTTTTGCACCATTTTCCCTGACGGTGGTAGGGGGAGATAAAGTGAAGAGGCTTTTCCCTTCTGCCCCCTCGCAGCCTAAGCAGAGGAGGAAGCCAAATATCAAAGCACAGCCTGCAATTAAAGAATAAGAGATCGGGGGCAGGGAAGCGTAGCAGCGCGGCCACCAAGGAGGGCTGCAGCGGGGCGAACCCCAGGCTAGGCCTGGCCCCGGGCTCTGCACCTGGGGACGCGCCGTCACTGAAAGTAAAGTAAAACTGAAGAAGTGAAGTGAAGTGAAGTGAAGTGAAATGAAATGAAATGAAATGAAATGAAATGAAATGAAATGATGAAATAAAATAAATAAGCTGGCCCTTGAGCACCGCCCTCCTGCTGCGGCCGTGCTCCGCCGGTGACTGCCCCACGGCGGCCCCCGCGCTGCCCCGCGGCCCCTTCTCGGCCTCCTCCCGTCCTGGCAGCGCCGCCGCGGCTCCACGCGCG
>JAWLRI010001032.1:1277066-1305872 GCA_034781795.1 Crypturellus tataupa
GTAGGAGACCTCTGTGTCGACCACCTGCGTATTAGAGATTAGCCATCCAAGTCTGATGTTGGTGTTGCCATGTTGAAGTTATCCTGGGCAAACGGTGGTGGTTTTGCAGGAAACCAGGCACTGGATATGAGGACTCTCTGCTTATAGTGTTTTTTTTTTTGTATTGCAAGGCTGCTTGCAGCAACTGTCGAATGACTTCGGAGAATTTTCCTCCTCACTGAGGGCTGGTATTGGACTGCCTTTTATTTTTTGTTGCATTGTTCTGTTTTCAATACTGTAGGCTAAAGCTCTTTGTTTTGACCAGTGAATGTGAGTCAGCTGGAGAATGGTGTGAAACAATCAACAAAGTTTCTTTTGTAAAGCGACACCCTGAAAGCCCGAATTGGAGAAGCTGTTGCAGGCAGCAGTAAGATGCTAAGTACCGTGTGTCTGATATATTCATCATACTTATGTGTAAGTACCACAAAAGAGTCTTCCTCCTTAGCCCTCTTTAGATCATTGCACACCTCTGCAGTTCCTCTGCCGGGCTTCCACCTTGCTGCAAAGCTGATACTCCTGTGCTGTGGTCCCAGTTTTTGCCTAAGGGTCCTTTGGTTGCTTGGGCAATCTGCAGTAAGAAACTTCAGCATCAGACAAAGTCAGGGGAAAGACCTATGATTCCCTCCTCCTGTTTTTCCTTAGCTGGTAGCAGGTGAGCTCTGACTTTCTTCCCACCCACGTGACATCTCCTTGAAATGTGATTTGTGTTTCTTTGGACAAGAACCACACTCCGATCTTCTTCCTAAGGATATCAGGAGCTAGACTCCCCCAGGAACCAGTTTACACACAAATGATTGTGACAAATGGTGATTTTTTTTTTTTTTTTGGATGAGGATATGCCCTCAGTATAGAGAGCATGGTGATCCTGTCATCATTATGGGGTCCAAATAAATCCTAGAAGGTCTTAGCCCAATGTGTTTTTACTCTGGGAAGATGTATGGCATGGGAGAGGATAGGAAGCCATGCCATTTATGAAGAAAAAAAAAAAAAAAAACTTGATTGATGAATAATCCCCTGATTGATGAATAATAATAAAGGTGAGCAATCTTCATCCTCCAGCCCATATAGAGGAGCAAGTGAAGTGGTCGGTTATGTGCACTGAGACTTACGTGGCGTAGAGCTAGTTTTTGCCAGGGTTCTTGACTCTAGCATCCTTGAGCACCAGTGTCCCAAGAGAGGGAGGCTGCGATTTCTCATTACTGGACTGAGAAATTTCTGCTTCTCCAGCGGTGAGGCAGTACTTAGACAGAGTTCTCCTGTTTTTGTTCTAGTGCTCAGAGAAAGGGCCCGTATTGGTGCTTTCTGGGTATGATTTCAGCATCCGTCACCTCCATGTGTCTGAAGAAACAGAAGTCCATGATGCTAGGCTAGAACATAAAACTTTCCATGCCCACCCTCATTTCAGAGGTGGGAAGCCTGACCTGCCATCTTGCCAAGGGACAGAAAGTCAAATCTTTGCAGAGCTTGCTTTTCTCTTTTGATATAAGCTTGTATTCACCTTCATTCCACATGAAGGGTGTTTTGTTGGCTGTCTTGCACGCAGGGTGCAAGGAGAGGAGACCTCAGTGTGCGGGCTGGGCAGCTTCTCCTTCCACAAGCTCAGGTGATAGAGTGACTATGGTCACAGCCTAGAAAATAGGAAACCCTCCTGACCAAATAGGGGAGATTGTTTTTCTGCAGTTTTCTTGTGCTTTTGCATTGGTTTCCGGGAAAATGAGGCCTCTTGTGGTACTGAACATGCTGTCGGTGTGGTTTTCTTTCAGCGGTAGATGTTCTAACTCAAGCAGCTTAACAGGTTTTATGAAACCTGGTGTGGGTTATGCTGGGGGCAGGATGCTGAGGATGCTGTTCTGAGAGGTGAAAATACGTTAAATGTTTTGTAAGTACTGGGGCTATTACCTACCCAGGAAGGCTGAACAAAAAGATAACTTGTTTTTGTACTTTGGAATATCTGGAAAATTAGCAAAGAGAGAGAGAGAATTAGATTTAGAGGAGCCTAGGGGCTTTGTAATTCAGGCAAGCCTACTGCGACCAAATTTTATACACTTTTATACTTCTTTTTTTTCCACATGAAATCTCTCAATTCTGTCAATTATTTATTTTGATAAATCCGGTGATTTTTTTCCAGTTAAGGTAGGTACTTGGACTCTTCTTGGCTGCTTTGCTCTTCAGTAGCTTGTCCTGTTTTCACATAAGCTGTATACATGTCATATAACAGCGTATATTATGTACACATGAACATAAATGCATATCTTCTGTCTCAAAATTACAGAGCTCAAGTGATACAAAAACATTTAGACATTTCTCCTTTTATTAATTTTTAATATTTATGTCTGATTTCTTCTGCGTTTTGGAAGGAGGTGGAGGTGAATCGACCTTCAAGACTGCTCGTTTCCTTTGTAACTTCAGGGATGCGCATGCCTGCTTAGCCATCGTTGCACAACAGGCTTCTAATTCTACATTTACCCTCAGCTGGGTTTCATGAAAGTACACCAGTATTCTGTACAGGTTTTCATGTGTTTCTGGTGAACCAGGAGATAAGGTGGCGAGACCTACAGCTACACACGGCGTTCCCCTGAATGAACAGTCGCGATGTTCGGAATGGCCTGTGGTCACAACCCTCAACAAAAGAATCAATGTGGGGCAAGCTGTTGTGTTGGAAGAGGAGGCAAAAGTTAGTCCCACAAATATCCAGTGAGAAGGGAATCTTGCTTTTAAGTTGCCTTCATGAAAATGAAGGAAATAGCCTACCTATGTTTGACTAAAGAAAAAATTAGCTTTGAGTTAACTAGACTGACTTAGCCTAAGTTACCTTGATGCTAATATAACTTTTACTCCAACTGATTGATTCTTTGGAAAGTGGAAACTGTTGGCATTGTCTTCCATAACAGTGCGGAAACTTTGGTTTACTCAGTGTCATACCCTGTTTCTTGTTTGGTTTGCTTAGTCCATCCAGAGCAAGTTGACCTTCCTTCTTCTAAGTGTGTTGCACTTAATAGCTGTGCCTTCACTGCTCAATACCACTGTCACTGTGTGTATTACTAAAATGATTTAAACAAGCTGACCTTTTGTTTTTCTTTTGAGATACCTCCTTTCTTTTTTTCCTTTTAACTTCTTGATATGTGAGAAGAGAGGTAAGAGCACCATCCTTCCAACCACCTGAAGGACCACCAGATAAGCTTTGCTGCTTTCTCTGCTCTCTGCTGTCTTTTCTGGTCTGCCGTCAATAAATGCCAATATTTGAATTGTTGAAATAACCACCACATTGCCTTGCTGATATTTAACTGCAAAAATAGCTATGAAGAGAACAACACAGTTCTTCATTGCTGTAACTTGCAGGCAAGAAATCATGTCCACAAGCTCTAGAAAGAGAGGTTCAATTCAGGCATGAAGCACCAAGCACCCTGCTCATACCTGTAAGGCCTGAAAAGGATTTGGAGTAGTTTGGCTTGAGGGGTTGTGGGTTATCCATCCTGGCTGCACTTTGGAGGCAGCTCTGGCTGACACGTGTCAGGAACACGCGATAAACTGAGCTCTTGAAATTGATTCCTGCCCAGTGCTGCATGAAAATCGTCCGCTGCCTGTGTATCTGCATTGCAGTGAACTCTGGAACAAACTGCTTTGTGCCCAAAGTAGTAAATATTTCCATAGAAATGATTTTTGACAGCGCATGTACGTGGCGCAGAAATAAAACTGCCTGAACTGTAATAAGTCTGTTTGGAGTCCACGGGAGCAGTGCTGTTGCTACCCTGTACCTTACTGTTTGGGTCAAGTTTTGTTGTGCAAATATGAGAAGTAGGAGGTTTGAGTCATCGAGGTTTCCCTCTTTCTTTGGGTTCAGGAGTTTTCTCAGTGTAAATCACATGAAATCTCTCAATTCTGTCAATTATTTATTTTGATAAATCCGGTGATTTTTTTCCAGTTAATTACAGAATTTGTCATATTCTAGTGGATAATGTCTAGAATAGGAGAACATTTCATGGTTCTGAAGGACTTTTAATGATTCTCTCTCTGGGGAGAGGTTACCAAACCTTGGTCAGTTACCAAATAGGTTGCAATAACAAGCAAATTTAAATGCTTTCTTGCATTTTGGGCTGTTGATGCCTTATTTAAGTTGGGGATGTAAAAAGCAGAGGGTTGTATTAATTGTGTCTGTCCAAGAAATATTTATGTTGCTAGGAGCACTGATAGAGTTTCTCTTCTCACCAGTAAGCTTGACAGAAGCTTGGAAATGCTTTTGGGGGTATACTTAAATTTATTCTTCCATCTTGATAAGGCTGAGATGTGTATCGTGTGCCCAGATTTATGGTCTGGCATGTTGGCTTGAGTTAAAAAAATCCTAGCTTGTGTAAATTGCACTTAAGTACCTCTGAAGGAGTCGGGCTGATTTACAGCATGTGAAAGTCTGACCTTAAGTCTTCTGCAGTTAAAACATTTTTTCCCTGAAAGCCTCTTAACATTAATGCTGTCCACTAGACTTACTAAAAATGAAAATTAATGAAGTTACTGAAGGAATGGAAAAACTCACCCTGCTGTAAAAATAACCTCCTTTAGAGTAAATGGCATTAGTGATTATTCTTTCTGCAGTACCTCTTGCATTTAAAATGTAAGCTGAACTGCGCATCCTTTGCGCTTGCTGCTGACATTGAAGGCTCCTCCATCTCACCAAGACAGCCGGTCTACAGCACCCGGCGTACAAGGAAGATACCTTGACCCTCAGCTCTGCACAGTGAGTAAAGAGCCTGGATAATCCCAGACATTCCCTGAAGAAACAGCAACAGATATTATTCTTGTATCCGCTTCTAACCCAGGAAACTATTTCTAAATGTGTTGAGTTTTTGAAATGGGTACCTTAGTCTTAAAGACTAAAATAGGTGCAAGTACAAAGGCACATTCTAGTTCAGGAAGGAAGCGGTAAAGTTTTGCTTTATGTATCGGCTCAGGGCTTCGCCTTCTGTTTCTCTAACCTTGTTGTTTTGCTTTTAAATACACACCTTTAAAGGGAACTTATGTTGGATAGATACCATCTATAACGCTTGTACTAGCTGTTTATTCAACCTGTGTTGATGAATAAAAGCTGCTGAGAATTTAGTCAAGTAGAAGGTTTATATTTTAATAAAATTTCCACACGTTTAAGGAAATGTCAGCAACCTTCCCCAGTCACCCAAATAGTCTGATTTCAAGTAAGTCACAACCACAGCCTTTTTCTTATCTTCTTTTCTTAAGCATCTTACTGGAAGAAGGATGTAAGCAAGGGTGCTGTATAGAAAAAGGATCTCTCACTAATGAAAAGTTTACATCCACTGTCTGTGAAATGGTACAATAAAACCAGACTGGCTACAGACCTAAATTTGGGTAGCAGATAAAAGTAATCAAGCAAAGAAATAAACTGAAGCAAGGTTCTAAGAGAATTCTGAGTGAGAATCTGTTAATAGGGCTTAGACTACTCAGCTAGTTCTTAAACAGTCTTAAACTGTTCCCCCTTTCACCCTGTTTCCTCCCAAAAAAGGGGAATAATGACAATTTCCAGTGTTTTTAAAGTTATTCAAGTTGCAAAATTGACCATCAGCTGCTGAAGTCTCTTTGGACACCTGAAAAATCTTCTGGGATGCAAAATCTCTATTTAGTGATTTTATTTTAATTTGCTATTTCATTGCTCAGGGTTGAAAAAGTTGATGCGAGCGAATGGGGAAAATTATCTTACAAGTTGATGGTCTTTCAAACAGCTTGTATCAGTTGGACTAGATACTTAAGTTATAGTAGGTCTAAAGGAACATATGCTCAGTGCTTAAATATTAAAAGTGGCCAACTGAATGTCAGAATTTTTTAGGAAAGAATGGGAAAGGAAGTGGGCCAAAACCATCCCTGCGACATTACATAAATTCACAGGCTGTAATGGGTGCACGTGTATGCAGTGGCCAAGCTTCAGAGCTGCTAATAGTTGAGTCCTTATGACATCCAGCATTCTGATCTTTAAAAGCTCCCTCCTTTTCCTATGCCTCTTCTTCCCACAGCATGTACCATAAAGCTGTACGTCTTAAGTAATTCTTTCATGTAACCTACATAAACGTTGCAGTTCTTTGCCATAGAGTTGTAGATGGTTTGCATTTGTGTAGTGTTCCTAGATATGACAAGCAATCCTATCCTGCAGGACAGGGATTTCTTCCAAGTCCTCAAATTTAACAAGAGGCCTCAGAGAATTCTTCTCTTAGTTTTATTTATATACTCATTAAATAGCTGAGAATGCTCTATAATGCGCTGTCTGTAAAATTTTAATTTCTGGAAAAAATTAGTGTACACTGATTGCTGGGAAAACTCTTATATTACTGAATGTTGTGGCTGAGTTTTTAGTGGTTTGCTTTTAGAAACAAGAATAAGAAAATTAACTTAGTGCAGCTTAAACATAACTGTAGGTACCTTGCATTTGATACTCTGTTTGAGGCTTGGGGCTGTTGTTTTCTTTGAATAAATCCCAAATGTTTGTCTGTGCTATTAGATATTTGAATAGTACTTAAAATGCTTAGCTAAAGGATAAACTAAACACTCCAATCTGACGAGCATGATGTCAAACTATCAGTTTTGTATGTGATATCTGAAAGTTGTGTTCGAAGTTGCTTTGCTTTGACTTAAGCAATCCATAGAAGTGCCTCAGTGTAGCGTGCGTTGGAGATTAAATGTACGATGAAAGCCTCTTGCTATAAATAGAAAGAACAGTCTGTCCGCTTCCTTTTCTTCTAAATGCTGTTTTTTGGGTTTTTTTTTTTCAAAATTTTGCATTCCATCTTCTGAAACTTCGCACAGCATCTTCTGGTCTGTTTTTCCCAATCAAAGATAATCCCTTAAAATACCATCCCTCTTCTGGTTTTTAGAATTTCCAGGCTTATATGTGTGGCTGATCTGGGAGTGCTAACATAGGCTTAAGGGATTTTTGTTTGCTTGATTGATTGGGTGTTTTTGTTTGTTGGTTTTCTGTGTTTTTTCTTTTTTTCTTTTTTTTTTTTTTTCTTCCAAATACTGCTCATATTTGAGGGCTTTTTGCCTCCTGTCATTTATTTGTTTTCTTGGGGAATATGGCAAACAAAAACAAAATGGTGACTTACACGAGAGTTCATGAGAAATTTTGGGAGGGAGGGAAAAAGACAGAGCAAATTCTCACTGCTGAATTTGAAGCACATGACAAGAAGTGGAGGGGTGCCTGTCCTGAAAAAAAATGCAAATTGTTCATTTAAAAAAAGCTCTAGCTGTGTTTGGGCAATTCTGTGTTGGTCTCCCGATATTCTTTTATTTGAGTCTATGCAACTGCTTCAGTCCTTCCTTTGAAATTTTAGGAAACTCAGTCAAATAATTCAGCCCCTTATTCACCTTTACCTTTTGCTGCTGACCCAAAATTGCGCTTTCAAGTTTCTCTATTTTTTCTTTCTCACATTTCTGTCTAGTACCTGCCATGTTTCCCAAGGTGAGCCGTAAGATTCCATCTTTGTGCATGGAAATGCTCATCTGCCATTGTCATCGTGAGCAGAAACCCAAGTAGTGCTGTGTGATGGCCAGACTTGCCTGGATACAAGGGGAAAGTCTCCCAAGAGACTTGGGAAGAGGGTCGTTTTTGAGGACTGAGAGTGGTTAACTTGTGTGTTGAGTTGTAGTGTGTGCACTTAAAGCTGGTCACTGTCTGGAGATCCTGGTCTCCTGGGCTGTCTCCTGCCCGCTGCAGCTTCCTCTCTGTGGAGGAACATCTTAGAGATCATAAAGTTTCTGGGAACTATTTACAGTGTGTTGCTCTCTCTGGCCTCTTGGCATCCGAGCCAGGACAGTGAAGGGGAATATTGCAATTTGACCAAGTTTTGGTAGCTACTGAGGTTGCGCTTCTTGACTGACTGACTCCATAATGATGCTCTCGGTGGAGGTCTAACTGTGTCTGGAGTTTGTTGGTTTTTAGACTTATTTTCTTGACTTAGGAAGCTTTGCCTCCGTATAGAAGTCACGCCCTTTGACCAAGGCAAGCTTGGAAGGCCTTGTATTCTCTTTGTAACATAGTGAAGAGGCCACTTAAAAAAATAGCTGGGCCATATGTGTTCTCAGCGTTGGGGAGCACGTGCTTAAATCCATCGTGAAGATGAACGAAAGCCTGAACCAAAACGTTGCGGGGAGCGGTGGAGTGGTTGGGTTGCATCTCTCAACATCCGCGCTGTGCCACCAAGATGGAAAGGTTGCTTTGTGCAGGCTGGCAGAGAAACAAAGCTGAATTTAAACCCTTGTTTTGGTGTGAAAAGTGGTGCAAAGGGACAAGTAAATGAGCCGGGAAAGGGGGATATTTTCTGCTCTCGGTGGTACTAGCACATACGATCAGTAGCAGCAACATAAATAGAGCTCAGGGATTGCAGATGGGAAACTGGAAGTCGTTTTCCTGTCACTCATGAAACTCAGGAAACATTACAGCCTGCCGCTGAAAAGCAGAGATGTGCAAATGCTTCCCATGCATGGTTACAGATACTGATCACAAATGATTCTCTGCCGCACACACTTGGAATGGTCTGTGCTTTCACGTGAGCTATGGAGATGCCTGAAAATTCATGTTTAATTCTTCTTAGGCCTGACGAGCGCCTAATTATTTCCTAATTGATGCTCGGCAGGAGGACTGCAATAAAGAATGCCCTGTTTTCTTTGCTTAGTGTAACATCGCATAAATTCACAGTAAGAAACTGGAAAATAGTACTCTTGTGAGAAGTTACTGTCAAAGAGTATCTTGCTTAAGGTTTTTTGTAAAGATAGGAAATAGGTAAGATGGGATTCTTACCTATTGTTCTGACTGCAAAAAAATAATTAAGCAACCTGAGACTTTTTGCAGTCTCACTGAGTGATTGTAACCAGTGTCCTGCAGTTTCCTCTCCTTTTCCTCCTGATTCCTGTCACATGTAGTAGCTTGGAGGAAAACTCCTGTTCAGGTGTGTGCACCTTTTTTGGCTCTACCAAAGAGCTATTTCTGACTGTAGATAGTTACTTTAAAATCTCTTCTGAATATTAAGATCTCATGCATCTGGAGAGGGGAGAAATAACTTGCTCCAGGTAACTCGGAAACTTTTAACTTTTCTATTGCTAACGTTTTATTAATTAGACTAGATGCAGTTCTCGCACTATAAGATGTGTGCAAGTCACATATATATTTGAAACTAAGGGAGAGCTAATGTGACTAAAAGTTGTATTCTTAACTGCTTTTGGCTATGTGTGGCTCTTCAGTCCTCAACAAGAGTGTCCCTTGCTGATATTTCTGTTTTGTTCCACAGTTTGCAACTTCATGTCTCATGAAAAGTGCCTCAAGAATGTGAAGATACCCTGCTCATGTATTGCTACGAGTCTCGTCAGGGTGAGTAAGCACAAGCTGTCACATCTCTTCCTTGAAATAATGGCACAGATTTGTCACTAACAACCACGATGTATTAACATAGTGGCTTGTTAATGTATTACTGTTTAAGTCAATATGTTACTCATCACTGATTTTTTTTTTTTTTTTTTTTTTTACTACACAGAGAAGTTTTAATCCATTTCCTTTCAAGCTTGCCTACAAATGGGTGGCTGTAGACAGACTGTCTGAAAATGATTATTTGCATTCTTTAAATATTACTCTTTTTTTAACACGTGTGTCATTACCTCGATGGCTTGCTATAATGGAATGTGGTGACTGATTGATACGAAGTGCACTCAGAAAATCCTATAGTGCACCATGCTAAAGAAGATCTTTGTACTCCATTGATTTTTTTTTTCCAACAATTGCAGTAAAAGGTTTTCTGTCTACAGAAGAAACCATTTGGCTTCTGTGGATTGCTATACCTTAAGGATTTGCTTATGCACACACTTTGAATCGCACTTATTATGCCCAAGAGAATAAAACCCATGCGTAAAAATCCTTAAATTTTGAAAGCAGATACTCAGAAGGCAGGGTTCTAATTGATGGAAATGTTTGCAAACTTGTTTATTTAGATTACTGGTGAAGTACTTGTTTTTCACATGCCCCATGACTCTTTCCCCTGCCTGGCTTCAAACTTGAGAACTTGTTTTAAGAGAGTGTGAAAGATGAATCAGCTTTGGTAAAAGATAATGTGATATAACTATAATATTAAAGAAGCTAAGTTAAGAAGGAAGGAGAGAGTGGCAGGGAGGGTAGAAGTTTTCTAAATAATCGTTAAAGCAGTACAATTTTCTTATGGAACTGGGCAAAAGTCAAATGAGATATTGTTGTAAAATCAGATTGGATAAGGCATGAGCTGTACTGACACTGCTGACTAATAGGCTGTTTATGAGATGTTCGTTGTGTAGATCTGGAAACTTCACAACAGGGGCTTCTTTAACCTGAATAGCTTTGCAGGCCCTTCTATGATTAGGAGGGGAGGGGAGGGCTTAAAAACAAAGTTTACCAAATAACATAAATTGAGAATAACCAAGTTGCTGCCAGTGGGTTTAGGAATCAGTTACTTGATTTTGGGGTAAGAAAGCATTATAGAATAATGGAAAGTCCACAAACAGGTCTATTACACATTTTCCCTCTTCCCCTGAAACACATACCCACACAAATTTGAATCTTCAGATGTATTAATTTATATTGTCAGAAAGATATCTGATATGTGGAATGTTGCCAGTGGATTAAAAGATACTGTCCGTACGGCCAAAACCCCAAATAAATGGGCATGCAGATAGTGAGAAATGCTGTTATTGAGAATTAGCACCTGTTACTGGTTCCAAACACTGGCAGTTGCTTGTAGCACAAAAGGATGAGTAAGGCAACACAGGTGTTTTTAAAAAGGCCATTTAGAGGCATGGTACCAATCCAGCTGAGAAACATTTGCTTTGATTCAGAGAGAAGAGTCAGAGTATTGGACATTTGTGACTGCTTATTTATTTGAGTGAATTTATTTTTTTTTATTCATTGTTCAGAATACCCTCTGTTGCTTTTCCCTTACTTTAGACGCAGGATTTTCACCATGTGTTAATGCTTTTGCTTTCTTCAGTCAAGGGTGTTAGCCTAGTTCATTCCTTTGACAGTCCTTATTCTCCGCTTATCCCAACACAAACACTTTATCTAATTATTTATTCCTTAAGCATAAAATGTAAATATTCCTGCTGTGCAGGGGAATTTGTCTTATCTCACTGCTGTTCTCTGCCCTTAAAGCTGTCCGCAATTTAGTGTTGCTGTATTTAGCTGCAAAGGATCTTCTGCTTTTTCCATGCTGAACTATAATGATTACGTTTCAAAATATTAGATGGTGCCATTTCTTTTGGACTGTGTTTTCTTCCTTGACGCAGTTGTCCAAGCTGCGTTAATCCCAGTGTCCTGTGCAAGTGAAGTCTGCCATATGGGAGACGTTGTTTTGTGCAAAAGCGCTGTCAAGTAAATATAAAACCTGGCACTTGTTTAAAAAACGTAACAGAGCAAAAACGAAGGAGGATAGTTTATAGACTGTGTGGAAAGATTTCTTTTTTTTTTTTTTTTTCCTTTTTTTCCCCGCCTGTATTATCCCTGCTTTCCGTTCAGAGTATTTGGAAATGCCTCTGTATGAAAAGATCTGATCTAGGAAGGATTCCGTCAGGACCTTTTTCTGATATTTTTTCCTAACATATTTGTACTCGGGAGTATAACAGAAAATACTTTTTTTTTAATTCCTTTTTTTAATCCCTTGGATTTCTTCTAGAAAAGATATCAATTCCTAACGCTCATGAGAGTGTGTCATTTGAAATTGAGTCCAGCTGTCAGAGAATAATTTTTCAGAAGACATTTCATGGAAACTTTCATTCCTGGGAGTGAGATTTCATTTCCTGGGTCAAGTAAAAGCTCACAGAGTTGCAAGCATGGCATGGCTGCATTCTTACATCCATTTCTGATGAGTTCAGCCTTAAGGATGCCTTAAGATTTTTGTACAGTCACTGATCATTCACCGTTGTTTAGTATTTTAGATTGCATCTGTTTCATGAAGTTTCAGAAACCAGATTTCATAGGTGAGTCTTGCAAACAAGGTCTTGCTCCTACCACTTGCAGGAGATGTGATTTGTTTCACCTCTCAGGTCTCCGTAGCTATGCCAGATTGAAACCTTTTCCATTTCTCCCCAAGTATTTGGCTACTCTTAGGTATATGTGAATAACGGCTTTATGTGACAGTGAAAGCAAAGCTTCCCTGACTGATTGTGAAGATTGTGAAAGAGTGTTTTGCTTCCTTCATTGCTGGGCAGGCATGACTTTGTCTTGCAGGATTTTCTGCTCCCTTACATGTGCCATACGTGTGTGCTTCTCCTTTACAGCTTTACTTTGAAAACCAAGCAGGTCTGGGAGTATTTTGGCAGTGTGTTTTTTTTCAGTGAGATTAGACATTTGTAATGCTATTTTTTTTTCTCTTTCCTCTTAGGTTGTTGTTGTGTTTGTGTGTTAGCGCAGTTGTTTTTAACAATTTCCATTTCATGAGCTGCTGATAGACTGTTCACAACACTTCCTTATTTGCTTTTGTTCTTGTGGGCAGGATGTCTTGAATAGACAATTGCTTGTTTAGGTCGTCACTTTCTCTTCAAGGTTGCTATGCTAAAAATAAAGACTTTGAAGTTTAGAATTGAGGCGGCCATTGCCTTCCCAGGCTGTGGCAGAAGCCTTAACCCAGACGAGGTGCTAGTCTTCTTTATGACCTGAGTCTTTGCCTCTGGGTGCTGGAGCCGACTGTGCATAGTGGGTCATTAGGGTTGGTTACTGTGATCCTCAAACTGATGGAAAGTTGGAAAGGGAAAAGCGGAAAGGTGGATACAGAGGTTAGAGTGAGTTTTCCCTCACAACACTGCCAGAACTCTATTTGGTATTGGATGCTTCGTACTCAATAAATACAGGACAGTAGCATCTAAATATGAACAGGCAGAGGGCACAGCCCCTGTTGTTTTTCATTTCTTTCTTTCTTTCCCTCTCTTTTCCACCCAAGAGATGCTAGGAAACCCAAGACAGGGGGAGATGAAGTGGAAGAGTTTGATCTTTGCTTCACTTGCCTCATTGCCACAGTCTCGTTCAACTCTTTGAAATGTCTGATTTTTGGGGGGTGCAGTTGCTTCACAGAATCAGCTTTTAAGGAATTTTTTTTTTTTCAAATGGTCTGTGGACATTTTAACACATAGAGAAGAGCCTAGCGAGATGGAAATTCCAAGCTGATGTGAGTGAATTGAACAGTTGTTTTGGAGACTAGATGAGAAGAAAAAAGTCAGCATCCAATTGTGGAAAATCATTCCTTGGCAGGCACTGGCAGTGAACCCAAGGGATCAAATTTGGCTCGAGTGGTGTTTAACATCTTCTTTAACAACCTGAATGATGGGACCAGATGCACTCTCAGCATGTTTGCGTACGTTGCAAACCTGGAAGCAGTGGCTGATGCACCAGGTGGTTGTGTTACCACTCGGAGGGACCTTGTCAGGCAGGAGAAACGGGCTGACATCTCACAAAGCCCAACCAAGGGAAACGCCAAATCCCGCACCTGGGAAGGAGCAGCCCCGGGCGCCAGGACAGGATGGAGTGACCCTCTGGAGAAGGACCTGGGGGTCCTTGTGGTCACGAAGTTCATCATGAGGCAGCAATGGGCCCTAGTGGCCGAGAAGACCAGTGGTGTCCCGGTCTGCATGTGGAAGAGGCTGCCAACCGTGATGTGGTTGTGTGGCAGTGACTTGCAGGTGTTGTAGGTTTTATTCCAAGTTGGGGAAGAAATGCTTTGGTGAGAACTTGGTAAATTATTTTAATGTGCTTTCTTTGGAAGGCTCTCATAGAAAACAGGCCAAAATGCAAATATTTGACATAAGCAGTTTGACATGCCTTCGTTATCTCCCATGTCTTAGAAATTTTCTATTTGGTATTTGGCGTGCATCAGTGGACTTCTTGTCCTGACCATGTTTTAGATACTAACGTTCTTGTGGTGGGGGCCAGAAATTATATCTGTAATATGAACTGGATGGCATGAAATATATGCATAATATTTTTCCTCTTTTTTGACATACAAATATTTTCACAAAAGTTGTTTCTCTCATCTTCCTCTTTTACTTGACTATGATAGTACATGCTTCTGTGGGAGTGTAGTGTGTGTGTGTTTTGATTTGTTTTGTCTTTGTTTCTTCAGGATGTTGTAGAAATGTTTGGATTAGGGGCTGATTTTTCCTTGAAGTTTGCTTGATGGCCCTAACCATCTTCCCCAAGGATGGTTTCTCTCTTGCTCTTCAACAGCTGACTCATACATTTGGGAGCTGCGTTGTTTCAACAAGGCAACAGCACAGAGTGTAAAAACCCTGTGGTGTAATATAAAAGCCCCATAATGTGTGGAAACTGATGGCCTGTAAGCTCTTCTCTACTACAAGTTTTCCTCCATTTCCTGCCCAAAGCAGCCAGACATTGAAGTAAAAGAGAAGGACTCTGCTCATCCAACTTCTAAGCTCAGGAGCAACCTGTCTTGCTGTAAAGTTGACACAAGCTGCAAGCTCCCAGCCTGGCCCTTTAGCTCCACCTCTGAGTTGGCAAGCTCAGAAATAACATGGAATTTCACAAAGTCTTTTATCAAGCGAGTTTCTTTCAGTGCTTCATCTTGATACTAGGAGATGAGCATCGACTTCCTCTAGAATAATAAAAGGAAGGAGTGTTTCCGTCTCTTGCATGTCAGCTTCTGTTTGGAAGACCAAAAAAAAATGCTAGAACAAGCAACTTGTAATTACAGGGGACGGCTCCTACACAGATTTCCTGATAGAATTTCCTGATATGAAATGGTGTGAAACTGTTATTTAGTTTCCATTGCAGAGGATCGTAGGGAGCTTGCACATATCTAGATATGGCCTAATACCCTGCCTCGGATCTATGGCATAGAGAAAAAAAAATCCTTGCATATGGGTGTGTGCGTTATTCCCTTACATTAGCCTTAATGTTGATTATTCATTCTAAATATTTACCTTCTTTCCTTCCTGTGCTATGGTATGCTGTGGCACCATTAACAAACCATTATTGCTTCCTTTCAGAGTATGCACATGAATTTTCCACAGTGAAGGTTGCCTTTTAGCACCAGCCTGATGTAGCAAGTGCTTGGAGAGAGAACCAAAGTAGAAATTCCATGCAAAAAAAAACCAGTATATTCTGTGATTAAAGAATTTTTGGTGTCATAAGCAGGGAAGCTTCAAGGTAACAAAGGGGATTTTAGAGTTACTGAGCAGTGAGTGAGTAATTGAGGAAGATGTCTGTACTTTAGAAAGCTGAATTTCTTCCAGTTTTTAGCTTCCCTCAGACGGGGTATAGCCTAGACATGTGGTCTAGACTTAATTACCTGGGTGTAATAATCATGGGATGTGTTCACATTTCATCACCCAGAGTACATCTAGAGAGGAGAGGTTTATGTCATCAGAACAAACTTAGGAATGTCAAATAATGAAACTTGAAATAATGAAACTTGTTTGTGCTTGAAACATCAGAAGACATAGGTGTTATTTTTTCAGAAATGCTTGTTAAATTTCATTTTTATCAGAATTAAAAAAAAAAAAAAGCCTTTAATTGAAAGCAGTTTTTGTGAAAGACCCCATGCAACTACCGGGTTGAACTTTTACGAAGACAGTTGACAGCAAGCCACAGTTTTCCCTGAACTGAAACCAGTGACCTCAAGTTAAATTCCCTCCGCTTGGCCCCTGCAGGGTGTTGTGGGGGGATTATTCCTGTGTCCTTTGCTACCTGATTTGGCCCGAGCCAAATGCTGCCATAGGCCCTGAAACTAGTGCTCTGTGGCAGGTTTTACAAAATTCCCCCCGAGGTTCTGTATATAGCAATAAGATTTTAGAGGAAAATACCCCCAAATGCCTAAATACTTCTTATACTTTAAAACACTGAAAATAGTGATTCTGTTCTGCCTCCATGCTTACTATCCTGCAGCATTGCAGTATAACAACAATTTACAAGGCACTGTAGAAAGAACACAGTTCCTTTTCTTTTTTCTAAAAAAAATAGTGTGCCCTTGCACAGCTCTGTGGTGATGGTAAGTGACTGAAGGTTAAAGAAAAACTCATTGCTTGAGATGCATTTGTTGCTGCATTTCTATATGATAAAATTGCACGGTGACTTAGTTACGTGGATAGCACAGAAGGGCTTATACGTGCTAAGTTTGTCTTCCATAGGATGTGGTTTTATTACAAGTTGATAGGAATTTATGCAGGAATGTGTTATGTGCTTTAGATACCTTAGCAGAATTCAGGCAGCAGAGCAGGGAAGTAGGAATATCCTGTGCATCAATACAAGGTCGTTCTGGAGCACGTGCTGGAGTGCTATACTTTTATCGATAGACATTTAATCCATGCTGTAAGAGCACCCGGACATCATTTAACAGTATTACTAACAGAAAATTTCTGCATCTTTCTGTGGATATCGATTTTAGTGGCTTTACATAAAGCAATTTAAGTAGTTCTACGGGAAAGGTAGTTTATAAACTTGCATCCATTATTAATTTTGCTCCCTGTAGACCACCCGATGTGTCTGCAGTCAGCTGTATTTATACTAATGGTTATGTATTACTCTTTAAGTGGTGTCCTTTCAGAACCTGAAATGCTTTCTGGCCCAGTTTTCTCAGTCTAAAAGTCTGGAGGTTTTATATCATATATAAATCATATATAGTATTTATGTGTACATATATAGGAACTTGCTCAAGGAGGGAAGGAAAACGGAGGCAGCTGCTGTTAGAAAGTGTATGTGGTTGCCTAGCTCATGCAGTGTGCGTTGACGTTCCTCTTTTGCACTTTCTCTCTTTCCCCGTTCCTCTCGTCTTGCCTCCCAACGGCCATACAGTGGTGTCACCCTTGCCACTTCCAAAGCAAGTTAAAAGGCTGCTCTTAATATAAGTTTCCAGGCCTTGTTTCAGGAAAGGAAGCCGAAGGAATCGCTTCTCCAGTCAGTGTCACCCCGCCTTGGGAGATGGGCAAGTTGTTTTTGTTGCCTTTGCTTTCTAGTAGTGCCTTGAGGCTTGGGAGGATGTCGCCAGGATTTGAACAACTGCAGAGCTGAGACGCGCAGGCTCCTTCCTTAGTCTTCTACAGTAATACGGCCAGACCCTGAATAAGTGTCTGGCTCATTACAGTCCTTCCCCAAAATATCCTCTTTTTAGTTAATTTATTTATTTATTTATTTTCAGAAAACTTTATTTTGATCTATAAGTGTTGTTTTTCTTGAGTAAAAATTCTTTTATTAAGCACTGGAACAAAAGGCAAAAAGGAAAATCCTGCATTTCTATGCCAGGTATAAGGTAGAATGACCAGATTCAAGGCAGGGCACAGACAGACTTCTCTGAATTACAAGCTGTAGTTGTTGAGGAGATGGCAAGTTCATGATGGGTGTTGAAAGGAGGTTGTTCATCCAGCTGGATAAGGTCTCTGCATTTAATAAATATTGTCAGCTTTGATCAGAATCTATGGTAGGTTAGTTAAAGTTCCCCCATGTTGTCCAGATTTTTTTTTCATTATTACTATTATAATAAATTATTTTTCTTTTACCTCTCCAAAATTGATTCCAAGGTGGATTGGAGGAATCACATGCTACACAGGGCCGGGGACAGTGGTTTCTCTTGATTAAACTTGCAGTGACCTCTTCTGTCGCAACCTTTCTTCACGCCACAGGATTTTCTTGCTTATTTCATTGTACCTGCTTCAAGTATGAAGCTTTTTTAGCAGAAATATTCTTGGATATGCAGAGGCAGAAACACTGGTAGGTATTAAACCTTTACCTTGATGTCTGCAAGGGACTTTCTGCGTTATCAAATGCGATATGCCCAGTACATGTCAGATCTACTGCTGTTATTTCGAAGGAAGACCCTAATATATAAGGAAAAAAACCCATTCAAATCCTGCTCAGTAACTTTGGAATTATCTACTAGAGCATCTGGAAGGACAAGCAAGCGTCTGTGATGCATATCAGAAGTCATTATTTCCAACATTTTAATGGAAACTATTAATTTCATTTCATACTTAAGTAACCGTTTGTCAGCTTTCATTAGAAATATGTCACTACTTTTTGTGCTGCAAGGACTGGAAGATAAATTGGGTATTTTTGTCAGACGGGATGTGTGAGCTGCTGAGGTTAAGATGTCAGGAGGATGCATCACTTTTGGTTTTAAAAATTAAAAAGTTATTAACATAAATCACTGTACATCTTTCTCAAAGTATTTTGCATTCTAGAATTTTAAAGATACAGTTATGCTTCTTCTAGTGTGAAAGTCACCCTTATAAGTATGTTCTTTATAGGAAGAGTAGTCTCCAAAGCAAATACAAAACTGAACTTTGTTTCTTATTTGTCATTTCTTGTCTTTTTGTTCCATTGTTCTTTTCTGCTTCTACCTTAAAATAGTACCATTGCTTGTTAATAACCAATAATCCTGGGGAGCCCTCCACCCTTTAAATTGTATTCAGAATATGTCTTGTTATGCATAAATTAGTTAAAGCTCTTGGTGTAGCTCCTGGCAAAGAGATCTTCCAAGGCATCTTCCTTCCTTCCTGCAGTCATCTGCAGTCTTGGTACCGATGTGCTCTGGAGCTGGGTTTCAGCATCAGCTCTTAGGCCATTGCTTTTCGGTCAAACACTTGGCTGGTCTGTGAAAACACATGAAAAAAGGGCAAAAGACACGTGTAGGTTGGTGGATTTGGTCAGTCTGGGCTTCTGGGCAATAATCTTGAGTTGTGTCCTCAGGGTGTTTTGTCTGCGGTTGTACTTACGCAGCTGTTGCTGCTTCGTGCACCTTGTTTTGACTAAGAACCCTTGGGGACAGAAGCTGTGGTTGAAGACAAGTTGTACTGAACAGAACCCAAAGGAACCAGATTCAGATTTGTGGCACAATGAATTATCAAGAAATTGGCTAGGTTTACCATATACACTCTTTGGTTAAAAATACATATTTAAATGTATTTAAAATACTTTAAATGCTTAAAAAATATTTTAAATATGTACTTCAAAAAGTGATTTTTTAAAAACTATTTTCTATTTTTTCCCTTACAGAATGACTTGGTTGTATACTTTTCCTCAAGCTTGCCTACATCCACACTGTGTGCACTGTACTGCCTTGCATGATAAGGCTGTCTATATGAATAGCAATTGTCATTATGAGGGTAGTGGCTTATGATATATCATGTCTTCTTCATCGACAGGTTCCAGTTGCACACTGTTTTGGGCCTCCAGGACATTATAAAAGAAAGTTTTGCACTGTGTGCAGAAAGTCTCTAGATTCGCCTGCCTTTCGATGTGAAGGTAACTTTCTGCCTGCTTACAGAGCTGTCTGTATGTTTCCCAGCAATGTACGCTTTGCTCATGTATAAATATATATGTTTATATGAACACACATGCAAGAGATGGAATGAATGCCAGTGGAAAAGTTGTCTATGTCTTTATTGCATTTGTGGGACTTTTTGCTTTGTTTGTCCTACGCTAACTGACCTTAATTTAAGGAAACTAATGTCAAACATGGATAGTGTCTTTTATGTTTCCTCCAGTTTACTTTGAGGGGGCTGTGGTTTTGGTGGTGTACTGTGAGCCTGTGCTCGAGAGGTACGAAGGATGAGATGCTATTACTGCAAAATAAAGACGACTTGTCCTAGTGGAGTGATTTATTTCAGTTTTCCACTGGAAGCCTTGGCTATAGGGGACCATCTGGTATTCGTGTTCCTGAAACCTCCCCCTCCTTGCAAAAGGCTAGAATATAACTTTTCTCTGTGTTGGCAGTCTCAGAAACTCATCCCTTGCCAAAGGAATAAAGTGCCTTAGGTGGAAAGGTATTTGAAAATATTATCTGTCAAAATAATATTGCTTTGAGTGTTCTGACATAGGCACTCATAACAGTAATCAAACAAATCACCCTAACGACAGAATTTCAGGATCCACTGATGGGAAATACATGGCACAAATCCCTGCTTTTCATTTGGGGCAGTTCCTTTGTACTTTCTTGTATTCTGTGAGCTCCTGTGCTGTTGTAGCATTAGAGTGAGATTGAAGAGAATTCAGTATTTTATATTTTAGAAGACTTTTGTCTGTGAACCCTTTTAAAAAACTCAAAATATATATTAATGTATATAAATAATACGTATATACACACATCATATATCCACACAGACGGAGAGAGAAAAAAAAATTCATAGGCATTTGAGATGTTAAAATTGCCTTTGTGCTAAAAACACTGTTTTATTTGTTTTGGTTGTTTACATTTGTGTGTAGAGGAAATATTTGCCTTTGATAAGACAATTTGGAGCCATAGAGGTACATTGCTTTTGTTCCTGGTTTTATCCTGTGAGTTGCACAAAAAACGTAAAATACAGTCTCATCAGGGTATGTCACTGAAACATAATTATTGCATATATTGCTTGAATTGATGGGATGATCTTTTCATATGACCTGCGCTTATAAGTTTCAGAGCTTATATCTGGCATTAAACAAGCATAACATGTGAAATTACTTGTTACATTCAGATATTTTAAATGTTAGAACATTTTTCTCTGGTTCAGGAAAGGTTAGGAAGCTGTGTTCCTAGTATGGATTAAACAGATTTTTTTTTTTTTTTTTTTGTGGTATGAATTTGTTTAATAGTAAGACTGCATTTTTTTCTCTTTTTTTCCCAAATATGGCTTAAAAACGGTTGTTGAGTTCCTCAAACATAAAAAGAATTTTCTTGTACTATTTAAAACTATTGTTAGAATTTGTTTTAAATCTCACTTGTTTAAAAAATGGAAAGCTTTTAAACTTGGACATTAAATTTTCCTTTTGCTTACTTCTAATGACAGTGCTTAATAGTGCAAGTAAACTGTCACTTAAAATGTCCTTTGTTGATTTTTCAGCAAACACTCTTTAAATTTTCATCTCTGCCATGACTGAGGTGCAAAATGGGGGAAGGGTGGTATTAAGATGAAATAACTTTTTTGGGCAAGTATTTGATATTAGATATCCATTCAAAATAAATATGTTCTTCACCATTTAAAGTAAAATTTATTTTTGTGATTGTCAAGTTGTTACTTTGTATAGAAAGTGAAAAAAATCAGACAAACACTGTGAGTGGGTCTTAAACCTCTATTCTGGAAATTAAGCTTATGAATATTGAACTATAAAGTCATGAAGTACCTGCACTACTTAGGCAAAAACTGTTGTGGTATTGGAACTCCAACTCTCTTAAAAATCAGTCATGTGCTTTGGATAGTTGTTTTTGCTGTAGAATGCACTGGTAGCAGCTTCAACAAAGTTAAAACTGGATTGATTGATAATGGCTTGTGTTCCTCTCAGTTTTCTTTCCAAGAAGAAAGGCTGGAAAGAAAAAAGGAGAAAAGGGAGGAACCCAGGCATTTGTTAGTGTTGGATCTCTTGTAAAAGTTTGCTTTAAGTATCAATCAGGAATACCAAATTGCTTGTTTGTAAAAAAAAAAAAAAAAAAAAAATTACTTAAATGATGGATTTTTAGAGAGAGCTCCAGTTGACATTTAAAAGATTATTCTGCCAAGTTGATCCATCTCAAATAAACCATCTTGATTGTTGGCTTCTAGGAAGGAATTCACAGCACTTCTTGATGAACTTGAACAGAATATCCTCATTCGGATGTGGATTAAAAAACTGCAGCTCAGGGAAGTGCTGCTGAAAATGAAACTCTTTTTTATATTTTTGAGGGCTGTCTAATTTGAATTGAGCTTTACGCACCAGTAACTGTGTCTTTCTTATCTTGGGGTTTTGTGGACCCTAATTTTTAACTCCTTCTGTGCCACTGCTGCCCTTCATGTGCATACTTTTTCTTTCTGACTCACTCTGCGTTGGAGGACTTAAGTCAGCAGATACATCTTAAAGCAGAGAGGAAAAAAATGTGTTGTGCTTGCATTAGCAGTATCAATGATAAAGCACTTTCGTTAACTCCTTGACGACATAAATTGGTTTATAGAAACTCTTAGTGAGGGCACGGGGCGAAGAATCTAACTTGCCCTTGAGCTAGGCTTTTACAGAACTGTGAAATATTTGTTAAATCCAAGGATGTTTAGAGATCTCAGAAGTAGTAAGGCTTGTGTGATTGTGGGGCTATGTAAAAAAAATCTGTGGTTGAGTTGGTAATATCTATTAGAATAGGTTTGCTTTTGTGTGGTAGCTTGTGGTTTCTGCAGCATTCAAGCAAGACAGCATTAGCATTGACTGCCTTTCCTAGAGCTTGCAGATTAGCTTCAAAGTGAGCTGTTAGGCTCTGGGTAATTTAATGCTGTTTTCAAGATACTTTCCGATAGGATGACTAACATTTGCAATAGCCCCTGTCCGATATTTAGGTCTTCATCTTCAGATGTTTCTGATGCACTTTAAACAATGACTTGTTTGACCAAAAAAAAAAAAAAAAAAGGCAAACAAACGCAAAAACCTTGAAGAATTTCAGCCTCAACTCGTTTCATTTACTGAAAGCAAAATCGGGTTTCTTCACAGAGTACTTGCATATACAGCTCCTCACAAAGCAGCTGGAGCTGTCCTTTTTTTTATACATATCCATTTACAATATTCTTAGAGTACTTCGTAATTCCTATAGTTACGAAGTTAGGCTTTGAGTTTCTTAATTGCTGATTATGTTGTTGGTGATGATCTTGTTTGTTTTTTGAGTGATTGATTGCTTGGAATATGGCATTTTTACTTTTTTTTTTTTTAATCCCACTTAATCTAGACTTATTCTGGATTCTCCCTTCTCTTATATTTGAAACTTCAAGTCATCTTTTAAAAGCATGAAAGTATTTTATTTAAAAAAAAAAAAAAAAAGGAAAACCTGAATAAAACTTGACAAAGTTTCTTCTAGTTAAAAGGTCCAATAACATGTTTAATGTTGCCTTCTGAAATATTTAGAAAAATAGCCTTTAAAATACCCTGAAAAAAAAGAAACGCATCATTTTACTTCTCCCAGCAATGAATTGCAGTATACAAAGACAGCTTGAACAAAGCTCCTGTCATCTGAATGTACTAGTTTATTCTAACTGTGTTTAAAATTAAATCTGCTGAATGCCATTTGATGGCAAAGAGGATTTATTTCCCAAGTAATATTTTCTTTTTGGCTGCTGGGAGTCTCCCTGTGACTCTAATTGTCCAGACATTTACATGTTTTGACTTTTTTTTCCCTTTTTTGTCATGACACTTTGCAAATACCAGGAACAAATAGGATGCACTGGAAAATACTCCGTATATCAGCTGTGTAAGAAAGATGACTTGTATTTGTGCAGTTGGTGCAACTGGACAACGCCTCAGAGCATTAATCCCTGTGTGTCTGTTGAGTATTCTCCGTTCCTGTTTGTTTCCAGGTGGCTCTGAGGCTAAAGATCCGGATTATTTGGGCCCTTGGGAGAGCATGTTTTGCTTTGACAGGCTCGTGCAAAGCCACCTGCAAAGCCACCGTGCAGGAGAGCAGCATTTGTTAATGAGGGTGGTTTCCTGAGGACCATTATCTCTATAGGCTTAGGACTTGATGACATTTGGATGCGGATGAAAGGCTTTCTGTTAATGAGGCTCTCATAACTCTGAATGCTTTTTTAGATATGATTAAATCAAAGCAAGCTTGAAATGCTAGAAATTATTATATTAGGAAAGGCAGCCGTTCCTGTGGAATGGTGGGACAAGCTGTAGTGATCCAGATGGTGGTTACAAATTTAACTTTCTGTACTGGAGGAAATATGTCAAGTACTTATGAGTGAAATTAATCTTTGTCTTTTCTTGTATTTGCTAGCTATACATCAGTTTAGGAAGCAGGAGGTTGAACGGCACCCTGGCAGTGGTGATAAGGTGCTTCTGTTGTCTATCTTTGCTGAACGGAAAAGAGCATGAAGGGAAGAAAACAAGGTGCCAGAAAGCAACAGAGGAAGCATAGGGGGATGGAGGAGCAAGGTGCAAAACACAGGGATTCAAACTCAAGGAAGTTTTTCTTATTTTCGTGTTTTTTAGTTTGTGAGCTACATGTGCATACCGATTGTATCCTGTTTGCTTGTAGTGACTGCCGACAGTGTCACCAGGATGGACACCAGGACCATGTAAGTACCAACACCGGTGTGGCAGAGCAGACTACGTGTGTGAAAACAAGGGCTATAGTAGGGAAGAGGTCTTGGCCTCTTTTTTTCTTACAAAGTGCTCTCATGTCTTACTTGGAGGTAAAGGGGATGTGTAGCTTTAGAAAACATGTTGCCAACAGTGAGATGAACTTAAATTCCAATAAATACATCTATGTATGATGTTTATGAAAGGGTTACTGCAATACCTGTGCCACACTGTAATTAGGAAAATGAAAAAAAAAAGCATCTTAACAAAATATTGATAAAGCTTAGTCTGTTTGACTTACTGATTTGATAGTTGGGACAAAGGTGGTCCAACATCCTATGTTCAGTGTGATGTTCAATCATGGTGTGTTTTCCCAGGATACGTACCACCATCATTGGAGGGAGGGAAATCTCTCTTCAAGTGCTCGCTGTGAAGTTTGCAAAAAAACCTGTGGCTCCTCCGAGGTTCTGTCTGGCATGAGATGCGAATGGTGCGGCATTCTGGTATGTATCCTTGGGCGTGTTTGTGAAAAAAATGTATTAAATATTACTAGGGTTTTCAGGCCATTACGAATTCTGGAGCTGGTGATATTTGTGTTAGATGGAAAGTCTGATTTTTTTTTTTTAATTTAATTTTATTTACTTTTAGTCATCAAATGAGGCATGACAGTTAAACTTTAAATTCAGTTGGACTTAGTGTTTTCCCTTTACAAGGATGTTACTGCTTTTGCTTTGTGAAATTTGAATTACTTTTAAGTCACATGCATTATGTAAGGTCAGAGACATGTCATTTTAACAAACTTAATCCTTTTTCAGTGGAGAATACTCTTAAGCTGTGAGTTTTCTTAGTAATGACTGTTGCTTTCTACATTTTTCCTTTTGCATGACTTTTGTCCTGATTTCTGTGCAGCGTGATGGTATCCTTCAATAATCCTCAAGAAAGCCACATCCTTTAAATTGCTAATGTGTAATCTGCTGTTTAGATAGAAAATGGTCCATCCAGTGAGTACTGCCTGCTCGTTAAATATAACTGCAGTGCAAAGGAGCAGCAGATGAGGTGGCAAATTAAAAGTATATTCATATTTGATATTAAAGTATATTTGATAATAAAATTATTCATCTGCTTCTTAATCTGCCTCTTAATACACACAGAATCACACTGAATGGCTGAGGTTGGAAGGGACCTCTAGAGATTATCTAGTCCAACCCCTCTGCTCAAACACAAGGAGGTTCTTTATGTTATGTTACCTGGAACAAAAAGTTGAGGTTATTCAGTATTTTGGGTGTGATTTGAGTAATTTTAAAATAGTCTTAGTTTTTTTTTTTTTTTTTTTTTTTTTTTTGCTTTTCTAATGTGATTCATAATTTCTGGGATGGGGGAAGCTGATTTTGAGAATAGACTTAACACATGCAACATGTTGTATGGGTACATGCATATAAGTGTGTCAGCCAATGCTGACTAAAGACAGAGCACAAAGTGGAAACTAGTCAGTTAGGCCTTGGAATAAACACCCTGAAACCTCTATAAATCTGCAAGTGGTGCAGCTATGAAAGAAGATAATACTGTTTTCAAGCTCTTAGCTCATCTACCTCTCTATCTTCTGCCCTTCCCCAGCTTTCCAATAAATATACATCTAGAACGTAAGATTTGGGGCTTGAGACAGGCTCCAAATAGGTTTGTAATACATGGGATTTCTTCATGTTTTCTTCGTAAAAGCTTAATGGAACAAATTAAAATTTGGTGTGAAAATGGCTCACTGATCTCACTGAAGTTGAAGTGATTTCTACGTGACTGAGCATTCCAGGCTGTGCCTAACTTGTCTGCTTCTGTTTATAGGCTCATGCTGCTTGCTACGTAATTGTCACACCACAATGTACTTTTGGAAGATTAAGGAATATGATTCTTCCTCCAAACTGTGTGCGATTATATTCTCGCAACTTCAGCAAATTGCATTGTTTTCGTATATCAGAGAACTTGCAAGCAGAACCAGGTAAAAGCTTTTGTAGCTGGTTGCTACTAATTGCTGAGTGTGTTTAACCTAGGGTTATATTTCAGTGAAGAATGCTAATTTTGCATTGTCTTTTGAGGATGTACTGTCACCTTTTGCTAATTCTGGCCAGTACAGGATGTAGCTCCTAAATGCAGACTGTTTGCAGAATTCTTTAACTTTATTGTTTACAGATTTGAAAGCTGTTCTTTTTGGGGTGTGTTTGTGTATATACACACGTGCTACCAAAACATATGTATATTTTAAATCTATCTATATATCCTGATATATAGAAAATATATATACTTAGGTGTATAATGGATATACCAAGACATATATGTACCTTACATATAATATACAAAAATATACATATAATATACAAAAAAATCAAGATATATGAAGAGATATATATAGCTTCATTTTTTTTTTTACTTGATTTTTCACTGTAAACTTTAAATTTCCTTCCAAGAAACCTGGAGGTAAAACTTGTGAACAACTTACTATGCTTGCAAGATTTAAGAAGGGACTCATAAACAAGAATTTGAATAAAAACTCCTCTTATGTTACAATTCATAGTATTCTGGCCAAAATTGAGAGGGCAGTGATGAACACATTTTCAGTGCAGTTTTTTTTATCTGCTCGCTTTCTCTGTACATGCATCCCTGAATCCTGAGATTATTCAAGGTAACTCAGAAGCCATACTTAAAAGAAAAAAAGAAAGCATAATAAAACTCAGGATTGACAGTATGGTTGGTAGATTAGTGTTGTTGTAAACACTTGCTGATATGCATGCTGCCTTTTGTTTGGGATATCCTGTGTACAAATACTTCTATTTCCTTCTTTGAGCATTTGCCCTTTCAAGATTTCTGTGCTGAAGGGAAATGATTCGTTTATCAACATAACATTGTACTGCCATCTAGAGTACATGTTGACCCAGCAAGTCTTTTGGTACAAAAAGTCTTTTAAAGCAGTTGAAGTAACTTTTCCTTTATATTTTGGCCATTGTGGTCTTGTAAAGCTTTTCTCTGTGCTTAAATTTATTAGGAAAGTCTGGTTAAGATAGGTCTTAGAAATTAAATGTTATAATATGCATATTGCAGATATAGCTAAGGATGTAGAAAAGTATGCAAGAGGGAGGAGATCTTGTTTCCTTTGCTTATCAGTTGGTCTTTTTTTCTCACGTTTCTGGTCTCTTTTTAAACCTCTAGCAGCGAGGAGAGGTAGCAAGGGCTGGAGAAGTACAGCAGGTGCTTGAAAGTCAGCATGTTTTTGACACTTCCAACATACATGATAAATACCAGAAATGTACAATCTGGATAAATTATTGTTACATGTTAGAAATTTCTCCAAATCTTTCTTCAAGATAATTTTATCTTATTGTCTACAGAAGTTGAGACCAATTTATTTTAAGTCTCATTCTAGTGTCTGTTCTGATGTTATCTAGGTTTTTCTTTTAAGCAGAGGGCTTTTCTCACTATGTTTTTATTTTCTCATAATGCTTAATCCTGTTTTTGGAATGTGTCCTCTGAAATTAAAGAATGAAGAGCAATTCAGAAATTAACTGATGGCTAGGAGCAGACGTGAGGGGAAAGGGAAATGCTCAGTAACTTGATTTGGACTCTTTCTCGTACCTTAATGCACTGTTAGCTGCATCCTTTTGCACTAGATGCCTGCTTGTGGCATTTGCCATCTCGGTGGGTGTTTTGGTCTTGTTCTGTTTGGTTGGGGGTTTTTCTGAGTAACCAGTGCCTGCCTTGAAGCCCGTTTCTTTGTATGGGGCTTTGCTCTTGTTTTTCCTTAAGTCATGGTGGTGTATTAAACATCTTATACACCGTCCAGGCTTGTGGCATTTAGACCATACTCACTATATTTCTCTCTCTAATTAGAAGCTTAATCTGTCGCTCTGTAGTGGGGAGAACAATGCAACCCTCTTATGTTTTAAAAACTCAAATTCCTGAGCACTATTACTAGCCTCTCTTACAGTCTACTAAAGCATTATACAAATATTCAGTAAATTACCTGCTCATCTGCTTGAGTCCTGTAAATACCTTCTCTAACATGCTATAATTCTGCTTCTTGGAGGGTTTTGGATTCTACTAGTATCTCCTGCCTCTTTAATATTTTTCTTTACAGTTGGTTTTTTTTTTTTTTTCCTTATTCTGTGAGTCAGTCTCCTGCCTATACCCCCACCTGCAAATTTTAACATGGGCATCCTTGGCTGGGTTGGCTTACATATACCAGCCTTTTTAATATGCCCCCACTGTGGTTATATGACTTTGCAGGTTTTTGTTCTGCGCAGATTTTTGAAGGAGGGGTTTTTATCCTAAAATAACTAGAAGAGTGTG
The DNA here is from genome assembly GCA_034781795.1 of Crypturellus tataupa. Taxonomy (NCBI): domain Eukaryota; kingdom Metazoa; phylum Chordata; class Aves; order Tinamiformes; family Tinamidae; genus Crypturellus; species Crypturellus tataupa. The sequence continues at coordinate 1,305,457 of JAWLRI010001032.1, forward strand.
CTTGTCTGGTGTGATAGGATTCTTTTTTGTTTTGTTTTGTTAATCTTCTATTAAGATATTAAATGACAACTTTTTTTTTTCCTTACCTCATTCAAATTAAAAAACTCTTAAAATGTTTATTTTCCACAGATGAAGATGATGATTTTGATGGATCAACCCCAGGGTCAACAAAAGATGTCCAAACATCTACAGATTCAAGTAAGCAATTTTTTTTCTAAGTCCATATCGACCCATTTTAGTCTTTATTCATAAAATTTTCATTTTGTTTTTCTTTATGAAATAGGACATGAATATTCTTGTAATGATAGGTGTCAGTTTGGGATCCTGAGTCTGGGTCCGTCTCATATCAAGGTCTTATCAACTCTCTCATCTCTATTTCCTATTGGTAGATTATTTTGGCGTAAGTGTCAGTCTGT
>JAWLRI010001032.1:1312994-1331920 GCA_034781795.1 Crypturellus tataupa
AACTTAAGGAAAAACTTTCTTACAGTGAGGGTGACAGAGCACTGGAACGGGCTGCCCAGAGAGGTTGTGGAGTCTCCCTCTCTGGAGATTTTCAAGACCTGTTTGGATGCTGTCCTGTGCCACGTGCTCTAGGTGGCCCTGCGTGTGCAGGGGGGTTGGACTAGATGACCTCTGGAGGCCCCTTCCAACCTTAGGCATTCTATGATTCTATGATTCTATATATAATCCCAAGCCGCTTCTTCAGTGAAATAACTTGCCCTCTCCTGCTCTCAGAGTGTATGTTGCAATTGAAAGAGGTAGGGTTTAAGAAAACACATGTATAAAAAGGGTGCTTAAGGAATATTCTTTTTAGAAAAAAAAAAATTTGAGGATCTGCTTTCAGTGCTCTTCCTTCTTGACAGGAAATGGAGGTAAACGTGCAAAACAAAGAGCACAGAGATATGAGATGTGGAAGGTCTTGTTTGGAATGGGAGAAACTTTTAAAATTTATTCCTTTAATGTATTTTTTTAAGAATTCTAGTAGTTTTACTTCCTGCTTAAAACCTTTATGCTTTCACTTCATATTTGCTCAGTTTGCTTCTTTTTCTTCATTTCCAATTACATGAATTTACATATTCACACAAGAGTTGACACTGGAGATCTCAGCCCAGCCCCTTTCCCCATGCAGGGTCAGCTGGACTAGGCTGCTCCAGGCTGTGCCCATTTGAGTTTTGAAGCATCACAAAAGATGGAAACTCCACAGTCTTTCTGCATGATCTGCTCTAGCAGTTGTCCTTACAGTTAAAAAAAAAAAAACAAAAAAACTTGCCTAAATGGAGTTTCTTTGTATTTCTTCGAAATATAAAATTTAAATATTTCATTTTGTATCCATTGCATCTTGTCTATTCTTTTTTAACCCTCCTCCCCCTTCACTATGTATTTATAGATAATGGATAATGAGTCTTATCTGCACTCACTCTGTGTCTGTACTGGGAAGCCCAGCACTGTGCAGAACACTCCACGTGTTGTCCTCACCCAGGCTGTCCAGAGGGGAAGGATTGCCTTTCAGGTCCTGCTAGCAGTATTCACAGAGTTGCAGAATGGTTGAGGTTGGCAGGGCCATCTCGAGATTATCCAGTCCAACCCCTGCTCCAGTAGGGACACCCGGAGCACGGGGCACAGGGTGGCATCCAGGCGGGTTGGGAAGATCTCCAGAGAAGGAGCCTCCACAGCCTCTCTGGGCAGCCTGTGCCAGGGCTCTGGCACCCTCACAGCAGAGAAGTTCTTCCTCACATGGAGAAGGAACTGCTGGTGTTTCAGTTTGTACCCATTACCTCTTGTCCTGCCACTGGTCACCACCAAGAAGAGTTTGGCCCTTGATGCAGCCCAGAATGTGATGACACTGCTAGCTGAGAGTTAGCTTGTCCACCAGCAACCCCAGAGCCTTCCCTGCATACCTGTTTTCCATCTAGTTTCCATCTATCCTACCTTGCTTATTCCTCCCCAGGTGCAGGGCTGTACTTCTTAAACTTGATAACAAACCTGATACCCACTTTTTTTCAGCCTGTCAAGTTTCCTCTGAATAACAGCATCATCCCCGGATACATCCGTCATTCCCCCTGTTTTGTACCAGCTGCAAACTTGATGTTTTCTATCCTGTTAAGCAGCGTTGTCTCTGATATTGACCCCTAACACTGCCACTAGTGGCTGGTCTCCAGACGTCTTTTTGTTGGAACTGCCTTTCTGAGCCTGGCACTTCAGTCACCTGTGTGCCACACTGTCTTCCTAGTCTATGCTTGTCTATGAGGCTGTTTCAAGAGGCCTCACTCAAGCCAGCAGCATCTACTGCTCTCATTTCATCCACCAAGCCAGTCACCTCACCGCAGAAAACAGGTTGTTCAGGTGGAGTTTCACCTTCATGAATCCATGCTGACTACTCCTGCTTGCCTTAGTTTCTGTGCAAGTGGTGACCAAGAGGATTTTCTCTCATCTTCCCTGCAATCAAGGTGGAGGTGACTGGCCAGTAGTTGTCTGGATCTTCCTTCTTGAAGATCAGAGTGACATTTGCTTCCTTCCAGTCCTCGGGAATCTCCCCTGATGCCCATGACCTCTCAAAGCTTATCAAGGGTGGGCCTTGTGGTGGCAGTGCCCTTCATGTCCTTGCCATCAGCTCCAGGTGGATTTTGCTTTTACAAACCCTATTCCTGCTCGCTCAAATGTGACTCTATATTCCCCTTGGGTTAACTCTCCCTGCTTCCATCTCTTGTATTCCTCACTCCTCCTTTTTATATTTAGCCAGGATCTCCTTATTTGCTTGTTTTCCTGCCTGTTGTGATGGAGCCTGCCTTTCCTGAGACACTATATCCATCCATGGGAGCACTCCAGTTGCGTGGGCTATCCCACCATATCTCCATGATCCTAAAGTGACTACGTCTCTGCAACTGCACACAGGCCTCCAATTCCTCCTCCTTGTGTCCCTTGATGTATGCCCTGGTGCACAAGGATGTCAGAGAAGGACTCTGTCATACCGATTTCCCAGAAAAGATGTGAGAACTTGTCCTGTAATTCTGCATTTCCGTATTTGTGTGAATATGCTTCTGCCTCGTTTTGTGGTTTTTTTTTTTTTCAAAGTCTCAAAAGTGCTGTTTTATCTTTATTCATAGTTTATCAAAGTTCCATAAACGCATGCTTTCACATCTTGGATACATTTCAGGTTATTCCTTTCACTAATGTCTTCAGCATTTTCAGCATTTTCTTTCCTTTTTTTCATCTCATTGTGACATTTGATTTCATCATTAAAAAAAATTCTTTCAAGTTGGAATGAATTTAGATGTAAGAAGAGATTGTGTAGATGAGTTTAATTGCAGGTGAGCAAAACAGGCTTCAACTTGCCTGCTTTTGAGAGTCATTTGAACTGAAATCAAGCTTCCTTAACAAAGTGAAAACATATGCCGCTTACAACTGAACAGGAAGCAAAATGGTTTTGTGAAATGGCATGATCACCTGCTGCAGCTGCAGAGTACTCACAACTCAGTTTCCTTTGCAGTGTTTTCTGTATGCTGAGTTTCATCCTGATTTTTCTTTGGAAAGTAAACATATATGCCCTGTAAAGAAATAATTGTAAAGGTTCATCTCTCCTATTTATGAAAGCTGCCCTGTCATTAGAGATATGAGGGCAATTCATTTTTTTTTCCCCAAAACAACCACTGTGTTCTGCATCAATTACCAATTTACAGAATCAACCATGCCTGGAGGAGGGTTGAGAGATCCGCTACTATAGAGTGTCCAAAAAATTGCGTGTTTCTAGGATGAAGCGTTCTCTTTTCCTGCCTGTTTCGCCAGGAAGGGGTCTCTGGAGCTGGCCAGCTCCTTTCTCCTCTCGTGTGAGTAGAAATGTCATGGCCAAGAGCCTTGGCCATTCATGGGGCAGCGTTGCCACTGCTGCCCCATGAGAGAGTGAGAGGAGTTCGGAATAGGAGGGGCACTTCCACTGGTGGTTATCGCTGTGCAATTTCATATTACGTTACGTGTTCAGACTGTTCTCACACCCATATTTTGTTGGGCCCAATGGAATCATTAATGAAGAAAGACCTTAATGAAAGAAACCCTTGTTGAAAGAAAAGTCTAAAATGTGGTTATTGAAAGTTTGACGGTAGCGGGGTTTTTCTCCAAGGGCAAGAGTCCTGTTTAAGAAACTGCTTTTGGACATAATATAAAGCAAATCCTCAGTTCTGCGCATAGTCTTTGGTTCAGGTGACAGAATATACAGTGAAACAGGAGTTGATGTATTGGATGTGTATCTGAGTTTCATGTGGCTCAAGGCCAGGAGAGATTCATTGAAGTTCCCATGAAAAGCAGTTATTCACTACAGTCTTTTGTAACAGTCTATCACTACACTGCAGAGATACCCAGTAACGTAGGTATTTCTGGCTTGGAGTCTTATCTTTGTTTGCACTCCTCCCTTTAATTTTTATCTTGCTCTTTCAGTGCCAGCTGCCCTTTTTAAGTTCTTCTATGACAAATGACATTTAGCTAATGCAATTCTTTGAACCTAAATGCTTGTATTATCTTCCTGGTGTATTAAGAGGTATGTCCAAGGTGGAAGATGAGATTGAACTCCATCGTGTGGTGTGTACATGTGTTTGTAACTCGCATATTAACAGACTGAATGGTTAATGCTTTGGGTGCACATTACAGCATTCAGCTGAGACTTTGCAGTATTTTGAGTAACTTGTTAGCTTTTAGTGATTTTAGGATTTTATCCTGAATACAAGGATACAGATTTATTGTGGGATCATACTCTTAACATTGCACCGTACAAAGAATGACTTGTTAATAATTCAATAAGACATCTTAAAAAAGACAAATTCTTTTTGCTAAAATAGGCCACACTGTAATCTCTACAAGGTATGTGCTGTCTGGGGAGTACAAGAAGGAACTTGCAGAAGTGAATTTGCATCATTTGTTTTCACAGAGATGGAGTCAATAAAAATGCAAAACTTTTCTCCTGTTGCACACTCTTACTTGGTCTTGATTAACTTAATGCATTTCTTTTCAGGGTAAGGACAGACTTATTAGGTGACACTTTCATCTGTATTTAAAACCCCTTAAAAACTATTCTGTGCTGTTAACATTTGGAAGATTCAATGGTGAGGGTGAATAAATGAGAACAAAAAGGTAATATAGCTTTGGATCAAAACTTAGGATAAAAATTCAATTGTATGAAATATTATTTGCTGTTTACCCAATAGAATGTGTCTCTGTTTTTAGTGAATGGTGACAAAACAAAAATAAAAAGAACCAGCCTCAAATTTTGTGATGCAAAAGCAGTTCTCAGTGGCTTAAAAATAGGTTTTTATTACTTCCATTATTCATCTCCTGTTCAGGTAGCTTCATGATTTGAGGGGTGTGTTATTGAAATACAATAATTGTTTTCATTCAGGTAAACAAACATTAAAGATATTTGATGGGAATGATGCAGTGAAACGCAATCAATTTCGACTGATTTCAGTTCCAAGGATTGCAAAAAATGAAGAAGTTGTGGTAAGACACCTGGGGAAGGTCTAATATTTGTGTGATAAATGGGATGAATTACTGTATATTAGATTAGCCAAGGGGCAGCCATTTTACAAAAGTAACATGACAGTAGCAAAATATGTAAAATAGGATAGAATACCCTAGAGAAACAGCTATTGGCATCTGAGCTAGTCAGATCTGAAGACCGATGAGTGCAGAGTTACCTGCACTCCCTGCCTGGGGAAAAACTAATGGATTGTAGGCGGCACTGCCTGCCTTTTTCAGTGCTCCATGTTGCGTGGAAACTTGTTCCAAGACTAAATCAGATGTTCAAGGCTGGGCATAGCCCCTGTAAGGCCCCTTGTAATGCAGAGCAGAGCCCATTGAGGATGTGGTGGGGATCACGGGAGGATGGGGCACGGAGAGGACTGGCAGGGGCGCTGGGAGAACGTGTCACCTCCAAGTTTTGGTAATTTAAGCTGACAGCTCACTAGGGTTTTTACCTCAGAATTGAGGGAAGTTTTGAAAATGGTGTTTACTGCTTCCGCATGTCAACAACCTTCAGGAAGAATTGCTTTTAGTGTTGACCGCCCTTATATTTAGGACCATTTCCGTGCTCTCAAGCACATTTCTTTAGACTGCTGTTGACAGTATTGAGGCAAAGTGACACTAGTTCCTACAGGTGACTTAACTGGGCTTTGCTCCATGCAGAACCTGCACTGCCAGACGTGCTGCAGGCTAGTGCTGATGAGAGTATAAAATCCCCACGACTGCTGCCGACTACACCTTTCCTCTTCACAGGTGTGTAGGTTTAGGCAGCTACATGGTTGGGAAACTCAGACATGAGTTTCAGGTTCCCCTTGCAAGAAGACTGATTCTCTATGCAGTGTGTGTTAGATTTATTGCTACTTTTTTTTTTTTTTTTTTTTTACCTACACAGTTAAAAGAACTCTCCAGATGGGGCATATTCAAATCTGTCCATGCCATTTGTAACAAAAATCTTTCTTTTTGCTTCCTCCACTAAAATGTCTTTTTTTGGTTGGTTGGTTGGTTTTGTTTCCATTGCTATTTATCCACCATTCTGAGCTTAACACATTTTGAATGTTGATATGTAAGTAAGGTGTTTATAAATATGACCACGCAGATGTTACTGGTCACTTTTCAATAAAATGTTAATTTATCTTGCTGTATTCCAGGAAGCTGCTTTGCGGGCGTACTACATAAATGACGATCAGCAGGAGTACGAGCTCCAGACCTTCACCCAGCAGGCCCTGCTATCTGACGATGTTATCAACAGGAACCACGCTCTGGATGACACCAACACAGGTCCAGTGTTCCGGGAATCCACCCCTGACGCTTGGATCATCAGAGCCAAGCCGAAGGATGAAGAAGTGATCAGAATTTATCCTGCTTGGCTTAAGTGAGTGCTTCCCTGCCTTATCACAAAGCTTCTTACCTAAATTTGTCCTGTGAAGTCTAGCTCGGAAAATGAATTGAGTGACCGAAGTCTCACAGATAAAACAGACTGCAATGGCATTCCTCTGCAGTTACAATTCTTCTGATGTACTTCTCTAAATAGTCGAAAAATATTATTAATTAATTTCTGTTGTAGTCTGGAGAAACTTATGGCCCTTTTTGCACGCCTAGACCGTATTGTGCCAGTTGTGTAGTTCTACTACTTTATGTTTTTCTGGTAAGATGCCACTTTACATTAGTTCCATCTACAAATTATTACATATAGTTGTTACCTGCAAGTTTGGTGTTTTTTGAAAGATTAAGTGGGAAGAATGTATTGCAACTGCTGTTGTGAGAAAAGGGGGAAAAAAACAAAAAAATATATTCTATTTACCACTGAGACATCTTAAGCATATTTAAGCAGTGAAAAGATGATTCACTGAAGACCTACTGATAAGAGCAGTGGGGTAAAATAGAAATGTTTTGCCCTTCCTCCTTATACAACTATAGTGCCAGATTTCAGCCAATATTTGCAGGTGAGACTGTATGTAGAAAGAAACTCATATGCAATGCTACAGTTTTAATGGCCAGTTCCTGGAGATGAGAATCTTTGCCTGCCTAGCGTGGTTAACACTGCATCTGCTAGAAGAGGTGTTTCTTTTCTCTCTTAGGGTGGGAATGGCTTATATTTCTCTACGAGTAAATAAGGACAGCACGACACAGACTGTGATCAAAGAAGTGCTCCCATTGCTTGGAAGGCAGGTAAACAAATATCATAAGTATATCTGTATGTTATTTAAGGGACCCTGAATTCAGGTATATATGTGGGGTTTTTTTCTGTTTGGAAAAATTATTATTGGTTCATTTTCTTTCATAACTGGTAGGCTTCTAAAAATTTTCCCTTACCTTGATGGTTCCTGCCACGCACTGAACATTATCTTTGGTCTTTCTGGGTCAAGCAACTTCTCTTCTATGAATGTGATGCTTAATACGCACCACTTTTCCTATTTTCTTTGAAAGCATTTCTCATTGCAGCAGTGCGTCATATTAAGTGGCAGCTCTGCTGTACTCACAGCATATAGAGATATTCTTGAAGAAATCTGTCAATGTATATTCACCTGTAAAAGGCAGAAGTCCGTTTTTAGGATGTGCAGAGTCTTGAAGAAATATCGTTGCTTCTCAGGGTGAGTTAGACTGAAAAGTTTCCCAGGTTATTTATATAAAACAAGGTTTGTGGTGATAATAGTTTGAACCGAGTGGAGCCTATCCAAGACAGATTTCCATTTGCTGTATGGCACAGCATACATTCTCCTCATTCTAGATTCCTCTTCAAGTTAGTGTGAAAAAAGCAAAGCAAACAAACAAACAAACAAAAAACAAAACCCACAACTGACAGGATAGACAGATACTCTGTGTGAAAAAGATTCTCAAATCTCTTGTGTCTGAGAAGCTAGTTTGTGGTTGTGAGACGCTTCATTGCTTGGTCTACTTGCAATGTGTCTGATTTTGCTATTTTTTTAGAGGGTATTCCCTTTTGTCTGCATGTAGCTGCATCTTTTTTTTAAGATGTAAAGATGTTCGTATCTCTTTTTTAAAGACACAAAGTTTCCCTGTGCTCAGGATCCTCTCCAAATAGCATCCATTTCAGGCCAAGCCAATGTAGAAAATTAGGGCTTTTAACACCTCTATTCACGACACACAAAGCAGGATACTGTATCCTCTGAGCCTCAAATCCTTCACATAAGAGACTTCCTCAATCTGAGTGTGCAGGATTGCAATAATGATAGGAAATGGTTGAGATTTGGGACTTTTGGTTGAGATTTAAGACCTGTTCCTTAGCTGATCTTCAGGAGCTGGTTCATTCCTGTCCCTTCAGGACACTTTCTTCATGAAAACCCTTGTGGAAATATCCTAATTGTGCTATTTGTCACAGAACAGGGTAAAGTTAGCTGTTTTTTGTGAGAGCCATGCTGTGAGGATACCTAGGCAGTTAAAAAAGAGGAGGCTGAAAGTATGAAATAAAAATTAGGGGAAGATTGATTTCTGAAATGTTTTATTTTCCATGTTTTGTGTGTGCAATGTATAATGTAGCTGCTGATTCAATGTAAACACTTGGCAACATCATGTCCTGATTAGAAAGTACAATTGCATGTTGCATCTTTTGGCAGACGGAGTCTATCCAGAATTTCAAGTTAGTAGAAGTACTTATGGGCAGTAAGCAAGGTAAGTGAAGGAGCATTTGCCAAATGCACATCTGTAAGTGATCTCTGAGTGTTTATTTTGATTTTAGTACAGTCACATTTAATTTTTTACAAGAAATTCCTTCATAAATAAAACTTCAAGTTGTTGAAGCAGTGATGTAGATTCTTTCAAGTCTTGTATGTCCTGTGCACATGCAGTTCTCTTCCTTCATCCTTATGTGAGGGTTTGTTTGCCATTTCTGGAGTATACTGACACTTTGGCAAGGAGACCTGTTTTGAGGAGCTGCCTTTCACCAACATTAGTTACCCATCTGGAATTATTTATTAAAGGTTATTTGTGAAGTGAATACCCAAAGCTCAGATATTTAAGCTGTGACACTGCTTTCTCTGTAAGCATTATCAGTAAGTTCTAGAAGGTCCTCGTCGCCTTGTGAACAAATGGTTTAAGTTGATTCATTTATGATCCTCCGTTTTAAAGCTCCATTTTTAGCCAAAAGTTCTTAAATGTTTTGGTGTTTTATTAAAACACAAGGGTCAATTGATACTTCATTTGGAAGGGTAGCCAGCTAGCTGTTGCAGAAGTCTGTTCTTAAACACTGGAGCTTGCTACCCAAGTACTGCTTGTCTTCAAGCTGTTACTGCCCTCTTTATCTGTCCGAGGCTATGGTGTTTAAACTGAACAAATCACCTATCAGACTCTTCATGGTACCTTTATGCTTTTTATGCTGGACAAAGTGTGGTTCAGGTCTGTGTGCTCTACATGTTAGAAGTAGGCAAACATGTGAATTTTCCATAAAATCTTGTAAGTTTGTTGTTTAATTGAGCCTGATAATGACTCCTACTGCTTTCAAATGTGATTAATATTCTTGTTATCTCTAGTTCAGCAGATGTCCAATTAATTGTCTCATTAAGGCTGATAATAACTTCTGTTGCTTTCAAATATGATTCATGTTCTTGCTGTCTCTAGTTCAGCGGATGGTGTTGGACAATCAGGAACTGATCCTTAATAGACTCAAGGACATACGAAAGGTAGGTCTGAAATATGATCCTTTCTTACAGCAAGTAGGGAGTCCCCTTTTTTAAAGCAACATAAATATTTAGTTACCTCTCAGTTACCTCTAGTGAACCCAGTGTTTGAACTGAAGTTTGTTTTTTGTTTCTATTTTGAGATTTTCTATTTTAGGATTTTTCTTTATGCTTAGAGAATTTGATCTGGATGGTTCACAACTATTTGGGATTTTGTCTTACAATATCACTGTGTTTTCACCATGCCATGTGATTTATTTTTCTTTATTTTCGTAGACTTCAATACGTCAAATGAATCAAACAAGATTTTATGTTGTGGAAAACAGCAAATCCATCATTCGAGTAAATTTATTTGTTGGTGGCCTTCCCCCTCAGCTTTCTGCTGAAGAGTACACTAATATTCTCAAAGATGAACTAGCTATCAAAAGTAAGTAAGCAAATGCATGTTCACAGCTGTTCATCTGTGCAGATTAAAATATATGAGTGTGGTCCTTTTTTTTCCTAATGTTTTACTTTTTGAAAAATGAGTGTGCTTTATACTACGTTTGATTTTTCTTTATTTATTTTAATATTTTAGTAGTTGCGCAAGAGAGAGGACAGCTCATTATTCAGTTATTCAAGGGATAATTTTTATGTTACTTGAGTGACATTTGACTGCACTAGCCTGCCTAGTATAGAAAAAGTCCCAGGGGAGACATACCTACTAGCACCTCTATTCCCCCTTCTTTTCCCACTGATTTTTTTGGCTTGAGCTGTACTCCATTATCACTTGTGTGCTCTGTCTCTGGTCACAGTGAAATATGTGGGTTCATAACTGACAGACAAGTACTCAGTAAAAAGAATTTATTTTCTTCTTTCAAAAAACTGTAATTAAATTTTCACAGTTCTTCCAACTAATCTATTCCATAAACAGTAACAAGAGTCACCATGTATTTTACTGCAGTAGATTGAAGGGTTTTTTTTTTCTCAGTCTTTTATATAACTTCAAAAGGAACTGAAGTTTAAATTCCAGGAAGTATGCTCCTTTTGTGAGAATCAGTTTAGCTTTTCTAACTTGTAAAGTAAACTTAGAAGAGGGAAAGTGTTAGCTGGAGGTTCTCCCTATGTTTGTATAACTTCTACTATTTATTTATATTGTGTTTTTATGTAACTTTAAAAAATATTTTAAATATTTACTTCAAATGTACCAAGGTTTTATGTGTTTATATTTTTACCCCTTGCAGCAAACGTAGTATCCGTGAGTCATGTTTATCAAGCACAAGGTAGGCATTAAGATTTTTAGTTTTGCAAACCATGTCTGTTTTCAAAACTGCCACTTAATACTACCATTTTTAAGGTTAGAAAAGTAGTTCTCTTTATAAACAAATAGTTGCTGACATCAAGTATAGCCCATTGGTATATTTTATCAAGAACCATGAGTTAATGTTACGCTGTTAAAGCAAGGCTGGCTTCTTGCCTCTTGTAGAAGGAAGGGGAAATGTTCCATGATGAAAATGAGCTTAAAAGTTTCACTTCAACTCCTTAGTGCTGTCAAAATTCCTTCAAGTGCTCTCTCTTTGCTTTGGCTTATAAAATACTAAAATATCTTTCTTTTCTTGAACTTGCTGAGGTTTTTTCAAGGTCACTTGTTTCCTAGCTGCAGTATTAAGACTTTAACGGGCTTCCTCGGGGCTCAGTGGTTAGATGCCTGAAGGAGATTCTTACCGTCCTCTCTGCTCTGCTGACCATGCAGGTGGTTTGTCTCTGAGCTATTGCTTTGCGCTAGCTGTACGCATTTTATTTGACTAAGGGCAGAGGCCATGAGGCTTCTGAGAGGCTTCTGGAAAAACAGAAACTGTGCAGCTTTAGTGTAGAGGCAGGCACGGAGCTGTAGTTTTTGTAAACTTGAAAAAAAATGTGGCATTTTTCTTTGTATGTGCTTGTCTGTGCTTTTTCTGTCTGTATCTGGCAAGTTTGAAATGCTTTGGCAGGCTGAATTTCCAGGTAGCTGGTAACTGGATCTTCCATGACATTCTTTTGACGATGTAGACCTCATCATGGAAAGCTCTCACTGAAAAGCTCTAGAAATGGTGCTGACTGCATAAACCCCTGCTGATTTCATGCTTTCTTTGGGTGTTTGCCATGTCCACATACTGGTTGTGAAAACCACAAAACTTTTTGATGCATCCTCTCTCTGCATCCTTCAACTTTCTGAATAGAAACTAGTAGTATTTATAATACTCAAGTCACAGTTTTGATTTTTTTTAACCAAGTTTATATGTATGTGCTTTTCTTTACAGCCATTCCTGCTAATGTTTGGCTTTTATTTTTTTTTCCTCCCACACTTTTTCTCAGTATTTTCATGTTTCTGAGACTCACTGATCAGTGTGAGTCCTACTAATACATCGATCCAAGATATAAGAGAAATAGTCAACATTAATTCTTTCACTTTGGGTTGCCTTAGCAGCAAAACTGTATTACTTACCTCCATCTCATGTGCTGTCCATCGTACTCTTTGATTTTGTCCTTCCTGTTTTCCAAGTCCTTCTAACTCACTGGGCATCTTATTTCATACGAACTTCTCATTTTTATTTTCCTGTTTTTTTTCCCCCTTTTTCTGCTTTTACTCCAAACTTTCCAATACAGGACCTAAGCCAATTTAAAGGTCTAAAATGGATTCTCCAGCCAAATTACTCCAGCTTGTAGTCATTTCTACTGAGATATTATCAGTGAATAGAACTCTTTTTTTTTAATAATGAGTTATGAAATGAAAACGGCTACTTTTGTTACATGTACGTGTTGAGAACAGCCTGTTAGTTATGATAAAGCATATGGAAATAGCTGGTATTTCTGAAACCCAAAGGAGATCTTTAAATAAAGATCTTGTGCGGCAGTTCTTTTTGTCTTTGAACTATTTTGCTTTAACAAAAATGTAGGATTTGGGGGTATGAAGGAAGACCAAAAAAAAAAAAACAGGAAAAAGCTAACCTGCTGATAACCAGCAATTAGAAATATTGCAGAATATTTATTGTAGCAGCTATTGCTGGATATTATCCTAAGTAAACTTTTGCTGTGATTTGGTAAAGTTGGTTTTCTAAAAAGAGAATATTTTAAAAAATTGCTCTAACACCTTTTTACAGGTGCTGTTGTACTCGAAATTTCATGTTTTTCTGAAGCTGAGAGAATATATATGCTAGTTAAAGATACAACTGTCAATGACAAGCCTCTGAATGGTGTGGTGATTCCTGAAGTTATGGTAAGAGATGAGGTTAAATTTATAACTTTTGCTTAAAAAAAAAAAAAAGGAAAGGAGAAAAAATTAGACTTTTCCTGGTGGAAGTGAATAATGATACAGGATACTTAAGTGAGTTGTACAGTGGGTTTCACTAAACAGTGTAGTGAAAAAATAGTGAGACCACTTACTTCCTGTGTGTCGTACTTTTGTGGCTTAAAAGTCATTTGTCCTATTACTCTTGATTTGTGATAAAGTCACAGCATGTTTGTTGACCCCCTTACAAGGGTAATCCCAGACGTCTGCCAAACACTGCCTTTGCCAAACCTCCAGAATACTATAGTAGCAATAATTAAAAATTGACCTTTAAAGGAACTACGTGGTGACGTGAGAGGTAGGATTTAGTTTCTTGTTTTAAAAGGGCACAGAGACTGGCAGTTAAGAGCATTTTCGTTGGGCAGAGCAGTTTGGAGGTTTGTAAGGGAGAGAGCACATGCGGTCGCTGCACTGCACAAGTTTCGTGGCCTTTATTTATCAGGAGTAGAGTAGGGTGTGCAGATGGGGCTGCTTCTGAATGGTTGTTTGCACTGGGCTAAGAGTGTCTTTTTTCTGATGCAAGATCCTGCTTGGAAACCCCATGCCCTAGCCTGCTAGGGTGGGATTCCAGGTGTGTAAGAAGAGGGCAGGGGTGATGCATTTTATTTCTATTCCAGAATTTATTGTTTATATGTAGCCACCCCACTGGAAAGAAACAAGGTTTAATGAAATATTTCATGTACTGTTCAAATGGCCTTAGTCCATCTAGCTGGCATTGTTCACTTGTTACCCACAGAAAACTAACGAGTGGTAATAGACTCTGCTTTGAGCAGGAGTGGGACTAGGTGACCTCCCCATGACCGTTCCAACCTGGATTATCCTATGATCCCATTAGTCTTTGTATTTTTATATCTGTGATCATTTAAATATAGCAAAGAGGAAATGCTCGTGCAAGAACTCAGCACAATATTATAACTGCACTGTGTTTGCTTTCTCCTGTGGTTCAAATGTGAAGAGAACAGAATGGAATAGGAATATATAGCCTCAAAAGCAGAGTGGGTCTTAAGACTTGAATGCAATAGTGTCGGAGTGCATGAATAATTTTCCAAGGAAGTAAATTAGTGGATGGCATCTACTCTGTCTTCTTTTAGTTCTCCATTTTTCCAGTTTTAGATTCATTTGCCCTATCTCATATATCTCCTGAAGAGCAGGCCTGATTCCAGTCCAGCATAATCATGTTTGCCAGGAGTAATTTATCCTCCTGTGGTCTTTTTTTGACATACATTTTCACTTCACAGTATGAAATGGGTGAAAATACTCCACTCTAATGAGAGTGCAAACCAATGCAGTCTTTCACAAGCTGCCCTACTACTGTGTTTAAGGATTTATTGTCATACTGAGGCACTTTGGTACCCCTGTTTGGTAGCATCTTAGGCTGCAGACATTGCAAAACTGAATTTTTGAAGAGAAAACTACTTTCACAGAATTCCTAAACCAAAAACAAAGTTTCAGATAGTTGTTGTAGTCCCTTATCAGCTGCAAAGGGGACATTTTTTTACTATTTCATCGTTAGTTGCACTCATCAGTGGAATGTCCCCTGGCATTTTTGGGGGGTTCCTTGTGAGTGGTAAAAAAAAAAAAGTAATAGTAAGTAAATAAAATGGGAGTTTCCCCAATGGTCAGAACTTTCCATTTCCAGTAATTATTCACACAAATGTCTCTAACATAAACGCTTACCCATTTAATCACATTTAATCACTTGTGTTCCACCTTGCCGTGGCAGCAATTCCTGCAAAATGGCAGATTTCCTCAGAGTCCGGCTGCGGTTCCCGTTGTGCTGACATTCCTTTTACATCGTTCTTCGTAAGAGGCAGGGACGATCCTGTCTGGCTGGGAAGGGGGAATCTTGCTCTTGGGACGAGTGCTTGTACTTGGGAGATGCTCATGACAACCTCCTTTACTTGGAGTCTGCAAATTCCTGCAGTTCCTGGAGAAAAAGCAGCACACACCAAGATGCACCATAAATGCCTGTTGCACAGGACACCTTGACTTCCCTCCCTCCTGAGTGTCTGAGGCTCCTCCTGAGGCTCAAAAATCAGTGCAAGTCCCTGAAGATCTCGGTGAACTGTCTTTAGTGCTTGTTTTTAAACCTAGTTCTTTAGAAATTGTTTGTAAAAGCAATAGAAAACATCTGCCTAGTGTGTCCCTTCTAAGTGTCCTCAATCGGTATTTTTACACTCAGATTTCCTGAAGAAGGGAAGGTAATCGCATGTTCTTGTCTTCATTGTGATAAGGTATTTGTCTGACTAAAGTTTTGGCCTGGATGCTTTCCTGTCATTTGTTTTTTTAAAATGTCTTTGTTTACTTTGAGCTGCAGAGAGAACATTTTTCTTGCCCCGTTTTCTTTCCTTTCCTTTCCCCTTCCCTTTCATTACACCTTTTTTAAACCTCAGAAGCTTCCCAAGTGCAAACAAGACTGAGGCTTCATCTAACTTATCACTTAAGGTAAAATGTCTGAAGACAAGAATGAGAGAAAAGTGAGAAGTGACCCTTACGCAAGTGAGGATTCAATGCAGAGTGGAAGAAGTCAGAATTTCAATTCTAATGTTTATTAATGCCTGGGAAGGTTAGAGAAGGAAAAAAATCCATCTTTCCGTCTGGAATATGTGGCTCCTGGAGATGTTGACATTATAATTCAAGAAACCCTCCTTTTAGGCAACAGTAGCGTGCATTGTTTTGCTTAGACTTCCTTTTGTTGGTTGCAAATATCCTTTTTGTTTACTTAGCAGAAATAAATGTATTCCTTCCCCCTCCTCCAACCTTTTTTTTTTTTAATGTTGACCACAATCTGAGTAGTTGCTTCCCCTTTTTCAGTAAAGCCTGAGGATGGACATGAGGGATTTTCTGATTTAGCAGCCTTCACAGCAGGGTGTGGAGGAGGTTCATCGGTTAAAAAGGGGCTTCCCTTGGGCTCTTTTTGGAGCCTCTTTGCTGGTGGTGAGAAAGGAACAACGGGGCTCCGGGGCTGTCCTGCCTCTCTGTCACCCAAAATAGTCCTTGTCTAATTTTTTTGGATAGAAAACATGCATTTTGCAGCTGAGTGATCAAGCGGAATTTTGAGAGGAAGGAGGGAGCAAAGAGGAGCAGTGGATACCTAGTGTTTCTGGTTTCTTGGTGCACTTTCCATGTGGGTCTACAAGTCACAGCTGATTAAAGGAGGTGTTTTGCACACAGATAGTGACACAGAGGAGACATTTTTATGTACCTTGTGTATGTAAGTTTTGGCATACGTAGCAGAGCCTCACTTTCCAAGTATTATTGCTCAACGCTCCTGGGACATTTTTGGGCAGGTGTCTGGTACTGAGATGACAACACCTATTCTTCATTTTTAAGCATCCAAATCAGCATTCAAGTAAGCAGTGATTTGGGGTATCTCGTTGTCAGGCTGCAGTTTGCTTCCCCAAAACATTACTCAATCATTTGTCCTTTTCTGCATTCTTAGGCTTAGTTCATGCTTTCCTGTGATTGTTGATGGGCAGCAGTCGAAACACGACCTGGATGCTGGCTTATTCCCTCTGTAGCTTGTAGCGTCTCCTCCATGTTTGCAGGATGTTGCTGCTGCTTCTCCAAATAATTCTTGTCTAAGTGACTTATATTTAGAACTGTTGTTCTTTCCCCTGAATTCAACCCATCAGCTACGTGACAAATTACTGTTCCCTGAATGCTGTCCAATATGTAAAAGCAAATTGTCCTAACTCGAGAACTGTGTCAAACAATTCTGTTTTGAAACACGCTTTTTGGAATGTCCAGTAAACTTACTTAACTTACACTTGCCCAAGAGCCATATGAAAGTGGAAAGCCCTGTGTCAGAAGGAATAAAAAGTGTCTAGATATTTTAAAAACATTTCTTGGGTACTTCTTCTCATAATTAGAAGTTCAGATCTCTGCCTAGGCAACAGATACCGTTTAGTTAGAGTGGGCAAAGGATACTTGAGTTTCCCAGAAAAAAGAGCCACTGCTTGTCTGTCCATTATCTGAACATTGAACCTTTTATTTGTTGAATCTGCATCTTTTTTTTTTTTACTGAACTTCTAGGAAATGCTTTGAAATCTAGCAGTTATTTTCCTGCAGTTGTTGTTTTCTTGGCTAATCTCTTTTTTCTTTTTGTTTTCCTGTCAGGCTTCCAAGATACCGCAGAACTGCTGCCCACTTCTTGTATTTGTGAATCCAAAAAGTGGGGGTCTAAAAGGTCGGGATCTGCTGTACAGTTTTAGAAAGCTGCTAAATCCCCATCAGATCTTTGAGCTTACTAATGGCGGCCCACTGCCTGGGTAAATCGTGTTATTTTCTTCATTATTTGTACTATTTTGTTACCTGTTTTGGATATGAACATCCAAATTGCATCTGTTCACTGGATCAGTCAATATAAGTAGCTTTCTTCTGTACCTGAAGACCAGAGTGATGGATCACTCCTTCCAACTGGCCTTATTCTGAAAACAAATGAAAACTTTATAGTTCTCTAATGAAAAGGGAACGGAGTAGTTTCTGATGTATGAGCTCACATCAAAGCTAACAGAGTCCAATCCTGGGAAAGTCATACAAACTTTATTATAATGCATAACTAATAACTATTACCAGTAAAAAGATTTTATGGTAAACTGGGGTTGGAAAGAAATATGTCATCCCTCCTTGCAGTGGTTCTCATTTTCATTTTTATTCTGATGTTTCATACAAACTAGCAGGAAGGTACAGTAAAATTTTCTATCTTGACTCCTTGAGCCTGGGCAGAACAGCAGATTTATCAGGGGCCGCCTGATCCCAGCTGCAGCACTTCTAAATATGAGAGCAGAACGTGATGTGCTCATGGGGATGCAGTGGCCAATTACTTGATTTAACCAACGCAGTTTTGTTATCAGCTCCATAAGACAGAAAGGTGGTCATAGTTTTCTCGAAGTACGCTGGCACTTCGGCGCTGTTTTAACAGGAATTCTTGACAGACTGTTCAAAGCAAATTTTTTCATAGTTTTCATCAGGAGAATGGAGCTTATACAAGAAGCAAGAAAAACAACCAGTACAGACTAATTTTTTGTGAGCGCTGTATAATTCTGCTGTACTGTAATTCTGTAATACTGTAAAGTCACAACTCAGGTGGTTAATAAGTGTTGTTAAACCCATAGATTTCTTTTCTTTTTTTTTTAGCTTGGGTAGCTTTATGGCAAAAGGCCTTCACTTTTTTACTGCTCCCTGTGAAATACAAGTTCCTTAGCAAAATGGCTTTGTAAGAAGGGACGAAAAGTCGCAAAGTGTGAGAGCAAAGAAGAAAATGGTCCTATATTCTGTACCGCAAGTGTTGTATCATAGTGCTTGTACTGTAGAAAGCACTACTTCAAAAAAGAAAAAAAAAACTCCCAAATCTTTAGAGATTTACAGATTAAATGGATGAATAATTAAATCTCTGTTTTGAGTGAGAAAGGAATTCATTCACTCCATTAACCTACTTGCTACCAGCTATGAAAAGCCATAGGAAATTGTGCTTTTCACTGCTTTTAAACACCCAAGAAACAGCTTATGTTAAAACCTGTTGGCTTTCTGAAATCTGCTCTTGAAATGAAGGAGGGAGGGAAAACCCAGCAGCAACGCAGGAGTGTTCAGCCCTAAGGAGCCTGTTGGAAGTCTTTGTCCTTCCCGCAGCACTCGTCGCACTCTGACGTGATGCCCACTCCGTCTCCCCGCAGGTTCCACGCGTTCTCCAGGGTGCCCTCCTTCCGCGTGCTGGTGTGCGGCGGCGACGGCACCGTGGGCTGGGTGCTCGGCGCCCTCGAGGAGATCAGGCACAAGCTGGCGTGCTCGGAGCCCTCCGTGGCCATCCTGCCCCTGGGAACGGGTGAGCAGCGAGCGCTTCCCAAGCCGCTCTGATTCCGTGCTCATCCCGCGGCGCTGGGAGGGCCCTGACCCCCCCTCCTCTTCTGAATACAGTTGTAATTAGCATCATTTAATAGCAA
>JAWLRI010001032.1:1331930-1350965 GCA_034781795.1 Crypturellus tataupa
TGTTAGCTTGTGTGATTTGTGGTAATAATTCAGTGTCAAACTCGTCATGTTGGAAAAGAACGACTTGGTTGTTTCACGATGCCTTTTCCTTAAGGACTGCTGGGAAAAAAAATGGTATCATGACCATTAAATCAAAATAATGAACTCAGCAACTTGAACTGGGGCTGGCAGAGAACAGAACAGACTCATCTTTCCACATAGCTCAGGGTTGTGTTTAGGTTTTATTTTCCCTGTTCAGTTGTCATTTGAGTTCAGCAAGTACTGATTCATGGGAACTCATTTTCAGCCTGTCACAGGGTGAAAGATACTTTAGATGCTTGTTTTCTAGTGAAAAGATAAAGATCCATTCTCACTTACCCTGAGATAGGATCTATCACACATAGTTCTCAGTATGAAGTTTCTTAATTTTAACTCTTTGGAAGTCACTTCATTCCATAGTGTTTTATGACAGTTGCATCCTCTGTCTCAGAAGGTGGGGTAGGAAGGGACTGTTTGTTTTTTTATTGGTGGTTTTCACTAATTAAATACAGCCCTGTTTTGGGGTTCTTCACTCTTGCCCAGGTAATGACCTGGGGAGGGTTCTGCGCTGGGGAGCTGGCTACAGCGGGGAGGACCCCTACTCTGTCCTGGTGTCCGTGGATGAGGCTGACGACGTCCTCATGGATCGCTGGACTATCCTCTTGGATGCCGAAGAGCCCGCGGAAGGCGCCGAGAACGGCCTGGCAGAGCCGGAGCCTCCCAAGGTGAGACCAGGCCCCTTTGGGTTTGGAAAAACCCTTGTCCTTGTGAAAGTCGCAAAATGGATGGATTTAGCACAGGTTCGTGTTTATTGCGCACACGTCTTTGCCTGTGGCCATTGCTTAGCAGACATGGCAAACGTCAAAGCTATTTAAAATGCATCAAGTAGATGAAACTGAGATCTATACTTAACTAGCTTAAATTATTTGCTCCCCAAGATAAGAGAAGGAACATGATGATATCATGGTGAATCCATGGTTAATGCCAAATGTCATGGTGGCATTACTGTTCAGTGAGCTGTGTCCTTGTTGCACAGAATCACTTTGAAAAGTTGGATTAATTTTATTTCTGCATCTACAGGACTTACTTGATTTAGGCTTCTAGCAATCGAATTAAGTTCTGGCACTGCTGTTAGTTACTACTTACATCAAAAATTGCCCATAGAGCAATCTGTATTAAAATGCAGATGGAAGAATCATTTCCAAAGCATATTTCTGTTGAAAACTTTTGGAAACTTGGTTTGCACAGTAAGCCTCGAGGAAAAGATTTTTGTTTGCTTGTTTATTTTTTGTTAGATTGTACAGATGAACAATTACTGTGGTCTTGGCATTGATGCAGAGTTGAGTCTGGATTTTCATCATGCTAGAGAAGAAGAACCTGGGAAATTTAATAGCAGGTAATCCTGGGGAAGAAGTGAAGCAGGGGGTGGGTTTGCAAAAAATATTTGCGTGCTGTGGGATTTCATAATTGCTGATGTATACCATGACTAATAATCTCAAAATGATATGAATAATATTACCTGAGGCAAGGCTAGCACAGGAGGAATTAAATTATCTATATATTCTTACGCTTGCCATTTATTTGGGTTTTGTTTTTCCCAATGAGAAAGCCAAAGCAGCGTGTAGAAGAACTGTTGTTATTATTCAAGATATTTGCTTGCCAGTATTTTTGATATCAATATCAGTGGAAGTTCAGGATATTGGAAATGTCTCTTTTTCAAAGAGATTAATAAAATGCATAATAAAGATAAAAAATAAAAATAATCAAAAAAAGATAAAAAATAAAAGATAAATCAAAAAGCATGAATTTCCATTATTTGACCCTATTACCACATGAGTATGACTGGAATCCACATCTACTAAATGTCTCCAGCAGTTTTTCTATTTGATGCTGGTATTCAGGTGGAGAAGAAATTTAGTGTGGGGGTTATAGTCAGATCTTTGGCCGAGATTTTTCCATTTCTTTAGGTTATTATATTGAAAATAATTAGTCCTACGCAATATCAGTTTCAAACCGTACAGAATTAGAAGTGTGTGTTGTACCATGATTTAATATATGCTTCAAATCCAGACAAGGCCAAAAGATAGGACTGCGAATGTGACAGGGCACATTTTGTCTGCTTTGAGAATGCATAAAATACCAAAAGAATAAAACTGGTGCTGCATGAAGAAACAACCTTCAGAAACTGAAAAAGCCCAGCACGGTATAAGACTGCAGACACAGTCCTGAATTTCATGACTTTAAGAAAACTACTACGGATCGCTGAGGTTCACAGGGCCCAGGTACCTTGTACATGGTTCCTGTGGTAAAGTGTGAAAAGCTCCAAAGTCCTCTCACTCCATCATTAAGCCAAGGAAGTACGACTCGATTCAGTCCCCCAGCTTTAGGACCTCATCTTACAAGAGGTAAATGATGAACATCAGATACAATTGGTCTTGGCTACCTCTGGCAAAAAAAAAAAAAAAAAAACCAGCACAGCACTTTTAAAGAAGTTTTACATTCAGACAACACTTGGAGAACTTTTCCATGATAGAATTTTGCAGTCCCCTAATCAACCGTATAGTTTGTCAATGATATAAATAAATGGTGTAAGTAGTAGCAGTTGGCGATTTATACTTTGTTTCTGGAATAAAGCAGAATTCACAGACGTTTTAATTGAAAAACTCTTTAAGAATGTCTGCCAGAGGGCAGTGTTCTCCCATTTCTATAAATGATGCTGTGCTGTCATTTCAGTAACTGTCATTTCTGCCCTTAGGTTTCACAACAAAGGTGTTTATGTGAAGGTCGGGCTGCAGAAGATAAGTCATACCAGAAATCTTCACAAAGACATAAAGCTTCAGGTGGACCAGCACGAGGTGGAGCTGCCAAGTATAGAAGGACTCATTTTTATTAATATCCCCAGGTAAGGAGGAGCGGAGGTATCCTCTCTTGGTCCTATGTAGTTATGGAGAGGTCTTACATATCTTTATGGAAGTATGGAAATGCTGCTTGATATTTGACCATCACCCCTGTTGCTGAATGGTCTAGATGAGACGTCACTGTTGCTGGGTGTTTTTGGTTGCTGCCCCCTGCACAACCGGAGCTCTGAAGCTGTGACTAGGCAAGCCAACACTCAGGAAGGTTTTGACATCTTTTGCTGGAACCACCTGCAGGCCAGTGCAATGCCCTGCACACACATATGTGCATGCATATATATGCACACATCTGTATATATATATATACACACACGCACACACGAGAACCATGAAGGAAAAAGATCATGATTAGCATTGAGCGATCCATGTGCTCAAAAAAACGAGAGAGTGATTTGAGGAAGGAAGGCTGGTAAATGGTAGGAAACAGTTTCTAGGAGCACTTGTGAGGCTAAAAGCAAACAAATAACTGCTGAACATTAGTGAGTTTGCCATGCTGCAGAAATAAAATAAATTGTACTTTACCTTTAGTTATTTTCCTTTAGTTTTCCTTCAGTAGTTTCTATAAATATTGTCAAGGTCAGTAAAATCTGTATTAACGTTGAATGTAAGGACTATAAGACTATAAGGAAGACTGTTTTTCCCACCATGGCTTCACTGCTTCTTCCACTCCTGAAATGTGCAGGAGTGGGAGCCGGGGTTGGACTAGGTGACCTCTAGAGGTCCCTTCCAACCTTAGGCATTCCGTGATTCTATGAAATACTGGAAATCTTCCACATTTTTGGAGATTTCCCCCCTTTTCCAGTGCGATGCTGCGGTCTGTCTGGGTCCAAAGCAGGACTGAGCATTGATGCGTGAGCCGTGGGCACTCACACCGCTGTTCTCCCCGTGCAGCTGGGGCTCCGGAGCCGACCTCTGGGGCTCGGAGAGCGACAACCGCTTCGAGAAGCCGCGGATCGACGATGGCCTCCTCGAGGTGGTCGGCGTCACCGGCGTCGTGCACATGGTGAGTGGGTGCCCCAGGCGGAGCGGCGGCTCCTGCTTCCCGACGGGGAGCAAGAGAGGTCTGGATGAGAATGTGGGAAGGGTTGGATTTGTGAAGAGCTTTTTAAGGTGCTTAGGAAAATGTGCGTAATGACTCAAGTAGCCATTGAACCTGCTAAAAACCACACACACACACACACACATATATATAACTTGTGTATATATATTTATAAAATACATGCATATTTTATATCTATATATAAAGTGTATATATATACATACACCCAATTATTTAAACATTTAAAACGATAGTCCTCTTTCTCAGGAAGCTAAGAAATAGGACTATGAATTTTGATCCCAAGACAGAAACGTAAGTTACGGAAAGCAGTGAAAAGCTAAGGCTGAAGTAAAGGCAATGCATTTGCTTATATCTTCTCTAGTAAGGAGGAGTTGTAAAAACACGATAGTAATCAAATGGTCATAAGCAATAAAAGGAGGATTTGAATTTTATTTCTTCTGTATTTTCCTAGCCCTTTAAATATGTGTATATATTTTTCCAGGATTATATGATAGATGCTTTACTCTATGCCTGTCTCTGTTCAAGATGCTAGTTATGTAATGTAATGATAGCACTTAGTGTCTAAGTTGCGGGTGAGGACTATAAAAATGGCTTATTTCAAAATGCATTACTTTTATTGTAACCTTTTTCGTGGTGTCAAAACCAGATATGGGATGAAAAACATTATTTTATTTTAATGCTGTGAGAACATCCACTCATCATTTAAGGTTTTATGTAAATATAGTCCTGTCCCATCACAGTCAGCCTGCCTTTCGTTGCCAGAGCCCTAAAAGACAAGTGTTTTTAATTCTTCTCTATCTTATCTATGTGTTAAAATGGCCTGCTAGTGGCAGTGCCATCCCTTGGGTTCTTTGTTGTTTTTTAGTAATTCTTTCAACCATTTTAAGAAATTTTCTGAAAAAGTGGTATGTGGCCAGGTAGTTAGAGAATAAAAATCCATACAAACCAAAAATGGAGAAGTGGGTGCTTAAGATTGTGCAGCTCAACCTTCGGGGTCTGCCAGCTTTGCAGTTGTACAATTTGTTTCTTTTAAGGAATGGAATGGAAAACATTCCATTAGAAGAAGCGGTTTGCTAGAAATCCTTAGATCCACTGTGTGGGAATATAAATATTAACAAACCTGTACTCTGGCTTTGTGATCTTGTATTAAGGCTTTTACCTGCATGTTTGGTGCCTCTACATGTTCCCCGAGAGGATATATAGCAGGAAAATTAACTTTGCCTCACGTTTCACAGGTAACACTGAGCCACTAGCTGTAGATGAATATGGAGGTGAATACGGCAGAATTCTCTCTCCATGCTCATATGCTAAGGTGCTTCTAGATTCTCAAGTTTTGCATAGACCATAGTCCATGTAAATAGTTAAGTAGTTTGAAAAATATGTTTTCTGCTTCATGGAGAGGAGTGAAAGAAGATACCGGTGGGTATGAGCTCCTTTACCACCCTGAACGTATAGATGACAGCACCCTGTATATGTTCTTTGCCTTGCACAGGATTCTGGGGGGATATATATCTTCATGCAGTGACTTAAAAGGATTAATGTTGCGTCAGGAACATGCCCTGCAGATTTTGCTTAAACAGCTCTCTCAACTGGAACCTGGAATTTCTGCTGACAGTGTGGCTTTATCAAATCCTCTACCAGCTTAAGTGCAGCTTAGGGTTTGCTGGAGCTCCTTGGGTTTTGGTGTGGTTGACATCTTGGCTTTGACTTCCCAACAGGGCCAGGTCCAAGGAGGTCTCCGATCAGGAATCCGCATAGCCCAGGGCTCGTACTTCCGTGTAACGCTCCTAAAGCCAATTCCCGTCCAGGTTGATGGAGAGCCCTGGATCCAGGCCCCAGGCCAAATCATCATTTCTGCTGCAGGACCAAAGGTACTGGCTGTGGGTTTGTCTCAGCGATTTGACTTGGTTTTTCCGTGGATATCGGCATTGCTTTTCTTTCCTCTCTCATTGTTTGAGATGGCTCTTACCAAATCTGGTCAGCAGAGGGTGGTAACTGTTGAGTAAACACAAAGCAGCCTCCACAGAGAGTTGTTCGAGAGCTCTCTCTGCTGACTGTTTAGGAAAACAGCCTTGAGCTTCAACCCAACGAGCTGATTTTCTTTCCTCCATGGAGATCCTGCTTGCACTAAAGCAGACGTGAGGGCAGTGTCGTGCTAGGGGAAAGACAATAGGTCCTTAGGAAAATGGACAAGAACGGGGCTCTGAGAAAAAAGAGGCTTCTGAGTAAATAGTTGTCCATTTTCCCTGTATAATTCAAGGTCCTTCAGTTAGCTGTGTATTTAAATTGTTTTTCTGTTGCAGGAACAACATTTTACTCATTCACGAGTTGCCTTAGATCTGATTTGTAGGCGACTATAGCTGCTTTGGTACGCGCTCACTTTCTTCAAAATCTGCATCTTTTAGGGCCATATGTTGAAAAAGTCCAAGCAGAAGCAGAAGAAAACTGGAAGCCTGAAAGAGATGAGAACGGATGTCGGCCTGTCAGTCCCTGACGGAGGGCGCTGAAGGCGGATCCGTGGTCAGCAACTACTGTAGATACCACAAAGTTCAGTGAGACTGAGCGCAGACAGCTGGGCAAGAAGGGTTGCTTGTGAGCGTGCCTTTCATTACATAACATAGTGCTGGGTTCTGCTTGGTGATTCAAAGACCTCAGTGCCTCATTGCTGCAAATACTTGTTATTTACCACTTGTCATCTGAAATGTTTACTTTGGGTTGCTTTTCTGTAAACCATCCCCCAGATTTTAGTTTATGGAAACTGAGGCCCGACCCAGGCTCCAAGATGCTGAGGTTTCCACCTCTGTTTTTACAAAAACTCTTCCTCTCTTGCCTGTTTTTCTCTTTGAGAAAACCATTCCATAGAAATATCATTCCATAAATGAAAATCTGTGCTGTTAAATTAATGTTCATAGTAGTCTCCAAATCAAAAAAAAAAAAAGGGGGCAGAGATGAGCTGTTGAGGCCCCTCAGATGACTCCAAATAACACAGCTGAAGCAGTGCTACCATAGAAGAGAAAAATATAAAACATAGGAGAGATGATTTCTATAAAAGGAGCCCCATGCCCTGGGAAGAGAGAATGTACTTGAACTGCTGAGTCAAAATATTTAGGAGAGTTTGGTTTTAACAGTATTTGGACAATATGAATGAAGGAAAAACAGCTTTTAAAGCAGTTGTCAACTGCTGTTTCACTTCTCCCACATAGAGTCAAACCCTGTTTTTAAAAACATTGAATTTCAGTAGTTACCATTCTAAAGTAAAAAGGAACAAGAATTCCCTTAGGCAGTATTACATTATACTGATTATTCTCTGTCATTGTGAAATTACCTTTGACACCAGAAACCATGTTTTTGTTATATATTGGACTCTTACTTTAGAGCAACCTTCAAAGATTAAAAGAACTATCATTAATTAAGGTAAAAAAAGTACCATTTAGTGTTTACTAAAGCAAATTAGGGCAGTGACAATTAAAAGCTGAGCTGAAATAGGGTGCTGCAGGCTTCAGATGACGGGGAATGTGGCAGTTTTTTGGAAAACCCACTCGCCCCATGAGCCTGCGCGGGTCCCTTGCCGCTGCTGATGTTGCGGCAGTTGCAGGGCCTGGTGTTTGGTGGCTCCCATGGACTTGTGCTCTTCAGAGGTTGTCACTCTTCCAGCTCCCGTGGGATCAGACTACCTCTCCATGCTCACCTGCCTGCTGAAGATATGGGGATGCAGTATTTTCTTCACAACTTTCTGCTGAGACTGGGGATAGAGCAGGCCGGTTGGTCTCATGGGACACGACCTGCTCCGCAGTGGCCGTGGTCCTCGCTTGCCTCTTGGACGGTCTCATCTCACGGTGCTCGTGGAGTGACTGGACCCTTCCGGTGATAGACAAGGTTCCCCTCGGCCCACTCGGCTGCAGCGAGGAACGTGCCCGTCGTTCTCCTGCTCCAGAGGCTGGAGAATGCGTGATGGCAACAGGCACCACTGTGGATGGTGTGAGCTCGTCACACGAGAGGCAGCTTTGAAGCTGTAGAGACAGGCAGAAGAGCCACGCAGGGATGGCACCAGCTGTTTCTCCAGGGGTTCTTGCTGTTAACAAGGCCTTGCTGCTCTGGTGGAGGTGCATTTGGAGGATAATTCCTTTCTTTCAGTGATGCTTCCTATTAATTGTTTAAAATGTTACTTTGTGGGGGGTGATTTCATGTACTGCCATGTGGACCACAACGTATTGCACATGTAAACTAGACTGACGCTATGAAGGTGATTGTGTTGATGACACACAGCTAAAATACTCATCTCTTATTAAAAATTGGGGATCGTCCATACTTCAGAGTATGGGCAGGAAGGGACCGACTGTAGCTCATCTGGCATCCCGGTACTGGCATTACCAGTAGGAAGGGACAAGTGTTGTCTTTTGGGGTATGTCTCCTCAGGATGAAGCTAACAACTTAGGAAATCTTAAATAGATTGCTGCTTATAGCCTGGAAAGCCAAAGAAACTGCTTAGCATAGTTGGAAGACCATTGGCATGGTCTTCTTCCCAACTGAGGACTCTGTGGTGGAGAGGCAAATTGTTGACTTTCGTTTACAGAAAACATTCGTGAACTTAAAATTTTATTGGTACTGACCATCCCCTGCAGCCTTTCACTCACCACCTTGTCCTGCCTGAAACAAAATGAAGTTCCTGGGCCAGGGAACACTTGACTGTGATTCTACATTCCCAGGACAGTATACAGTCCTGTCTGAGGGAAGCACCACAGCAGCAAACCTGCTGCTCTTCCCTAGTGGGAGCATGAGTGTGTTCTCCTCACAAAGAGAATCCTTGCAAAGGGAAGGGAAAAGGGGGAAGTTCTTTCTTTTCACAGAAAGTAGCTCCCACTAATTAATTGAGCAGACTCCACAGTATATATTGGAATTAAAGTTGATCTTGCGTAGAAGACACTTGCCATAGGGTGTCTCCCTTAGTAGATTTTTTGAATGTTGTCAAAGCAAAACAGAGCAGTTGAGATAGGAAGGCTCTTGTAGAACCTTTTAACAGGGAAAAAAAAAAAAAAAAACTCTGTTGAGTAGTGCTTAGATCTTCCAATTTCAGATACTGTAAAAGACCAGTATGCCACAGGCCTTTTCTAAGTCGCATTTCATCACATTATGTATCTTAGAGGGCTTAAGGAAATTCTTCCATAATAATATAGGACTTGAAGAGAGGTGTTGACTCCTTGCGTTTAACGCTAAGCATCCTGAGTTAGCGTTTGCACTGGAAAATGTGATAGTAGCAAAACCAGCAGGGACAAGGCTCCGTTTTGTCAGAGACAAGTGCTGAGCAACGTCAGGGATGTAGAATTGGAGACCACAGGCCTAGACGGGGGAAAACGCAGGTGCACGGCTGCCTGGAGGGCCCTCGATCCTTTCTGGACAGCTTTGCTTTCTCACCTCGCTCCATACCACCATGGATGCTGCTGCTCCACCTTCCTCAGTGTCCCTGGAGGCTTTTCCAGCATGGCGGAAAGGGGTCTGGAAAGCACGTTGCAAATCCCAGCGCTCCTGACAAGAAAGGATATGGTCAGTCACTAGAATCCATTTTGATGAATAAATGCATTGTTTCTGTCCTGAGCTGGGACATCCTAAATTTCAAATATCACCCCAGGGATAAAATGTTCTCCCCCAGCACAACACAACTTCCAGCCTTCATGCAGTCAGTTTAAACTGCTGATGCTCTTGTTGCAATGATTTTTAAATGAAAGTGTATGGAGCTATTTTGCCAAAAATACTCTTTTATTTACATATGTGTATGCGTGTGTATACATATATACATATATATATAAATGTGCACGTAGTCTTTAACTTGTATTTTTTTACAGTGCATATTGTTTTGCTGCACAGCAGCATTCACCTCTGGGTCTCTGCCACTGCTTTCAGGCAGGATGCTGAGAGTTTGCTTTCTTGCTGGTCCCATTCAGGCTCTCAGCACGTATTTCTAGTGTCCTAGTGCAAGTTCTTTCCAGCCAGACGCGATAGTAAGTCAAAGCACAACTCTTTAAAATGCAGTGTCTGCTTGAGTACCCTCCGAGCTCGCATTGCACAGTGGGGATCAACCTCATGTTGCTCTTTGGGGATTTATATCAAATCTTAATGTGTTTAAAGTCAGTAGTAGCATTCAATGTAACGCTTTAAAAGTTAGAAGGAGCCGTAGCATAGTTTGTTGCAAAATGTAAATAGGGAACAAAAATAGGGACCTAAACGAACTGTTATAGACAGTTGCTCGCTAATCTTCACAGTTACCCTCCTCAGAATGTTGTACAGGTTGCACTTCTTCAAGGAGCAAATAATGTGCTTGTTGTGAGCGTTAGCTCCTAGGAAGTGATAAGCATTTTACACACGCATGTTCCCGGCATATAAATGCACTATTGCTAAAGTGAAGCCTCATTTTCTTTTAGGAGGAGGCAGGATGAACCAGGCAGGAGGTGGGGGTCAGTCATGGGCTTAAAACACCCATTCTGGGCCTAAAACACCTGCTAATTTCTACTTCCACATCAGCCATGTAACAGCTCGGGTTTGTGCTGCAGCCTTGGCTCGGTTTGGGGTCTGCCCTCGTGCTGCGCTGGAGTCACTTTTCGTGTTTTTGCACTTAACAGTAAATGCAGGTTAGATACGCTTAGGGTGCAGCAAAATTGCAGTATTTGTACTCCAGAAAATAAGGGGATTATTCACCCTAGAGATGGAATATGCACTTTCAGGCTATGATGGAAAAAAAAAAAATGTAGTCTGTAGAAAGCAACTGTTTAAGCCTCCAGTAGTTGCACAGACTGCAGTGTCCCTTCATCCCTGTCTCCAATGCTGTGTTCTCGTTGAAAGCCCTACTTGGGAAGGAGAGATGGTATCTTCCCCCCATTGCAATATGTATTTATTTCAGACTGACTAAAATTTCATATATATTTTTAAAACAGTTACAAATTGGCTGCTATTTGAGGAATTAGGATTATTATACTGATTTTATACATAAAAGTAATGTTAAAGTTTATTTATAATGTTAACATTTACTGATTTCACACTTTATTTGTATGAGAGGTCCAGCCCAAGAGCGTTTGTTTCTTTTGCTATTTAAGGTATTTTGGGGGAACTAAGAGTGTAGCCATTGTGTATATGGAATGC
Source organism: Crypturellus tataupa (assembly GCA_034781795.1). Lineage (NCBI taxonomy): Eukaryota > Metazoa > Chordata > Aves > Tinamiformes > Tinamidae > Crypturellus > Crypturellus tataupa. The sequence continues at coordinate 1,343,055 of JAWLRI010001032.1, forward strand.
AGCGAATTGAATGCAACCTTACTAAAACTATTTCTAAATGCACAGTTAGACCAGCAGTTTCAGTGTTTACAGGACAGTGACTATTGATTGTAAACCCATACGTGTCAGCTGCAACGATGCACTCTTTTGTGCTTTGGAGGCATTCTTTCTGCTTCCTGTGACAGTCAATGAAACGGTTGCCTTCTGGTTTAGACTCCTTCCTGTGCCCCTTTGGAGAAGGTGAGGTGTTATGACCTTTCTGCCATGGACTTAACAGAATTTGTACTCACAGAAGTGTTGTACTGAACGTGCTTTCCTAAAGATTGACTTTATTTTTTTGTGAAGATAATTTATGAGAATGTTTTTTAAGCAGTTTGGTGTTCTTGAAAAAGTTGGTTGGAAGTACTGAAATAAATGTGTGTAGATATTAATTAAAGATGTATTCCAAAGCAAAGTATTTTTTTTTTTCAATAGGGTGCTGTTGCTGGTGTAGTTCCCAGTGAGGCTCCCTTTTAACGTGTTGATGAAGCGCAGGAGTTGGGAGAAGGCTTCATTCCGGCACCTGCGCCTTCACTCTGGGAGGAATCCAGAATGGGAATGGGTGCCCAATGATGAGTTTTTTCCTGGGGAGAATCTGCTGTGGCTGCAGGTCTGAGGAGGCAGAGCCCTCCCACTCCCATGTCCCACCTGGCAGTGGCTGCCTGGCTCTCATGGTTCCCTCATGCTCCTCCTGCAGGTTCCTCATGGGTTCCTTGCTGCCGGGGCTGCCAAGAGACCCTTGAGAAATTGAGGAGCTCATTGTAGGTGCTTATACAACCCGTGCTGCCACCATAAAACAAGATCGACCCCTGGGGCTTGTTTCATAGCAATAGTCACATCGCCACAGCTTGCTGGACGCACCAAAAGCGAGTTATTCTGGGGATAGTTTAGACAGAAAGCAGGTTCTGACTCACAGGCAGAGGGAGTATCTCTGCTTTGAGTGCAGAGCATCAGAGCTTGTCGCTCGCCAGGGCCCTGGGTCCCTCCTGCTTGTGAACCACCCACAACATGTTTACTCTTCTCAAACTGTGGCTTAACTAGTGCTTAAATAACTGTTCAGTGCTTTACACCTGTCATTATTTAAAGCCGTCAGCCTCGAGCATTGGTTTTCTAGATTAATGCTGCTTTAATTTAAGGATATTCTTAAAAGTGTCTTAGGGCTTTTCTTGTGAATGTTCTGATAGTTTGGTAATAAATCAGCTTGCCTAAAAAAGCAAAGCTGAGACGACCACCAAACAGTTCAGTTACTGACTAGTGCTATTCTTTGTGCAGCTGCCTAATAATTCTCCCTCAAAAGTAGATACAAGCATAGAAGTGGTTGGAAGCTATTTCCACATTGTGTGCCTCAAACAATTAAGTGCATATCACACATTTACTTGTGGATTGGTCTCAAAAACAGGGTTTTAATGGTGTAACTTGTTTCTCAACGTTTGCCTTGCAAATCACTATGCTGTGCTAACTTGTCTACAAATAACATGCCTAATGTACTAACTGGTTAAAAAAAAAGTAATTTATAAAAGATGGACTTTCCTCTGATATTTAAACATCTGTATGTCCTTGGATTATGTTCTTAGAATAATTCTATATATATTTTGCAATGTGTTTGTGTTTGACTGTACATTTTGCACTGATTTTAAATTCTGTATCCAGTTATAATTTGCAGTTACCAGAGATCTATAACTAGAATTTATGTCTGTAAAAAAAAATACAGTATCTGTTCCATCCTGGATCGTTGTGAAGTAGTCATGCTTTGAAAACAGTGAGATACGCTTGGGCAGAGAGAAATATGCTTTGCGGTAGCTGTATTCCAGGCAGTGCTTTTGTAACTGAGGGCGCCTCATACTCAGTGAAAAGCCTGCTGCGTCATACGGAAAGCAGCAGCGTTGTTGATTTCTTGCCTCGTGGTTTTGAGATGACAACTCCAAACTGTTGTAGTTTGTGGCATTTGGCACTGTGCAAGCACATACAGAGACGTTTTCCTACAGACAGCACTTGCTCTAACTGGTAAGATCTTTATGGGAGAGCATGGCCCTCCCGTGTTAGTGTCCCTGTTTTTGACTCCTTGCCTTGTCTGTGCTCCTCTGGAAACTCCTGGTTCTGTATTCCCGGCGCTGGGCTGGGAAAGCCGAGCACCAAAGGCACCGGGTGGCAGGGCCGGGTCCCAGGCGACCAGCGTGCTCTGTCCTGCTGCATCCAGAGGGATTCCTCGTGCAAACAGAAGGTGCCGCCTGAGTGCTGGGGGAGCCCCTTGGCCATGGCAAGTGAGGCCTGAGGAGAAGGATGGCTGGGCAGGGAGGAAGGTGATGGAGCTTTCCCTCAGTGTGAGGAGGAGCTGCTGAGCACGAGTGAGCACGCAGGGCTGCCACACACCAAGACAGGAGTGAGACGACTCTCATGTTGACCTGGAAAGGGAGGCCACAGAACAAGGGTTTCATTATTGCAAAAGCACTCGGAACATCAATTAATAGCAGCAGGCTGATGATAGCTCATTATCCTTTGCCCTCCTCTTGCACAAGATGTCACCTCACCTCACAGCGCAACGAGGACTCTTGGTATTAATTATCTGCCCTTCAAACAAGTTTCACTAGGCTTTGTGAACAGTGGCTAAGCCTCACAATTAGGGAATCAGCAGAAAAAAAAAAACTAGTATAATAAAAAACCTTTGGTACCTGACCTTTGATACATGACACAACAGCTTCTCTTACTCAAAAGCAGGATCATGTGGGACAGTGGGAAACAAGGGCTGTGTGTGAAGAGGGTAGAGAGGCAAGAACAGTGTGTGGAAATGCTCTGCTCTCCTGCTGCATCCCCGTGGCTCTCCCAGGGTTAAGGCAGGGGGTAAGTGCAGGCGGCTGGAAGGGACCTTTGGTCGCTGCCTACACACCCTCGCACAAGAAGGCTTGGATGGTGATTGCTTGTCACCATTCAGAGCATGTGACTTTTACACACACACTGAGGCACCAGTTACACAGCCTTGATCAAAATCCACTTTGTGTACCCGTCCTGTGGCCGCCTGCCTCGCTGCGTGCAGCCGTGGGGCTCCGGTGTCGTCTCACCATATGAAGGCTTCTGAAAAACCTGGCTGCATCATGCTCCACAGAGAGAGGCTGGCACACATCCTCCCTGCCTGTCCCTTCGTTTCCTTGTTCCAGGCTACCTGGAGGCCCCAGCACAGGCCTCCAGGTTGCTTCTGCCACCAACACACTCACCCACTGCCCTTCTCCATCAAGAAAGCAAGCGAGCTGCTTGGAGAACCCAACACCTCCGCCAAACAACCTCCTCGTTTGGGACTGGCTCTTCTGAAACTGATCAGCTTCCATGCCAATGCATTTTGTAATGGGACAAACCTATATCTGCAGGGCAATCCATTTGGTTGTGAGTGCCCAAAAACACGCAGCCCTCACACTCACCTCTCCACTTCGCCTTGTTCATGCAGCCTAGTGTTCCAGCTAACTTGATTTCTCATGGGAGTAGCCTAGTGATCATGCGGGAATGTTAAGCATCGTGGAGCACATGGGAACCCTGCCTTGGTGGCTCAACGCTGGCATGGCCATGCTCCAACATGAATTTGTTGTAAGGAAGGATCAAGATAACTGCACTTCACCTTGCCCAGTCCTGATAATGGAAAAAAAAAATGATGAGCCAAACTCAGCAATAACACATAATAAAGTGCAACACAAAACTTTGCAGTCTGGGAGATTCAGGATGGACATCAGAGGAAAAAATTCTTATTCAGGAGGGCATTCCAACTCTCACAATTTTTTTTAGGTGACTTGGTGCTTCTGCAGGGGTGTTGAGCAGAGCTCCTCTCCATCCTTAACCACGCTGTGATTCGGTGAAATGCAAGGCCTAGCTAAAGAAAACTATCAGAGATTAGATAGAGAGGCTTTTTGCACTAAATCTTAGGATGCAGTGATAAAATGGCAACATTTCAAGTGTCCTGAAATTTTTTCATCCTGCCTGTTTTAATGGAGAAGAAAAAATATTCTTGCTGAATCATTGGATAAATCATAGAATCAGGGAATCATAAAATGCCTAAGGTTGGAAAGGACCTCTAGATGGTTAAAATTTAAAAGAGCACTAATTAGACTGCTAGGCTCTAAATACTATTCCATTTTTGCTTACAAGATCTATACTAAAATGAAATGGATATGACACGATATGTAATGAAATGCATTTCACATATGTGTAGCTGTCCTTCTGCACGAGTCCAGACCTAACCCTCCCGCTTGCAGGGCTTTCCTCAATAAACCTGTGCTGCAAATGCTCTTTTGCTAGGAGACTGCCCTGAGCTTGGGCTGCTACCTGAGGGCCTGCCATGAGCCAAGCATTTCTGTGGACACCATGGACATTTTGCTCACTTGTAAAGTCCTTCTGGGCAACTTGCCCTCCTGAAAGACCAAAAAGCCCCATCAAGCGGAGGACACTCTCCAACCACGGCCACCCCAGGGCAACTTCTGGATGCAGATGGCCCCCAGCAAGGCCAACAACTCTGCTCTGAGGACACCCATGACAACAGCCCCAGGCTAGGACAGTGCCACCAGCAGAACAGCTGTTCCTCCTCCCCTTGCCCGTGAATCATCTCCAGCTCCCGAGTCTTCACCAGCTCAACTACCTCTGCAAGTTATACAGTTGCCTGTCATATTTGCACTGGTATATTCCAGGTCCTTTCGATATAAACAAGCATAACGCAGGTTTTTTGATAAATCTTTCAGTGTCTATGAGTGGTATATCATGAGCTCTGGTCACAAGCTTCAAACTCTAAGCTGTTAAAACTGCCCAGAGTGTCATTTAAATTAGCCTTGTAGAGGGTGGTGCTCTCCTTTCGCCAGTTCTAAGTATCTGCCAAGTGTCTGCCATGTCTTATTACCCTGGCATAAAAAGGAAGGAGTGTCATTAAAAAAACATGGCTTAGAAGCACAGGCCCTCATTCTGACTGTTGTTTGTGGTTTACAAAGCATGCTCCTCGCTGCCGGGGACAGTCACGAGGATTTCCACGGCCACTTCACCGCCCCCACCTCTGAGATGGAGCCTGCTGCCCTCTTGCCTTCTGCCTGGGAACAGCAACAGCCTCAAGCAGGGCCGAATCTCTGTGTGTGAGACTAACGTAGGTTCTGCCAAGTTACTGCAGGAGAAACAGCCTAACATTGTATTGCACTGCTGCAAAAAAAGTCTTTATTCTGGAAATATGTTCACTTTTTTTTTTTTTAAGTCACCCTGCTTCAAAATTATACACAACCTAGGGAGAGAAAAGAAGCATTGGGCGGCACTGGGAGCAGACGCGCATGTGCGACCACTCTGCCTGGTGTCTCCAGAGTTTTCCCTGACGGCCCCTGCTGCTGTCTCAGGTACTTCTCTCTGTTTCCCTGCATCCAGCACTTGTTGCCAACCCCCTGCTCCAGCCGGAGTGAGGCTGATCCTATCATCCGCGTGGGCTGCTCCTGCTCTCCTCACGTCCTCGCTCCCAGCCTGTGACTCACAAAGCGCACACACGGCAGCAGCCACCGAGCACCGAAGGCTCTCGTCCTTTCTCCGTGCCGCCCGTAAGCGCCACAACAAGAGGCTCCGCCGCAGGATTAGGCTGCCTCCCGCTCGGGGCCCACAGCCCAAACCCGCGACGAGCCCAGGATTACCGACACAATCATGACCGGGGAGCCTCCGCGCGGGCACAAAGCGGTGCCGCACAAAGAGAAGCGATGGGGCAGCAGCTGCCTGAGCCGCGCGGATTAGGGCCGCTCGCAGCGGAGCCAGGAGCCCGCGGGCGATGCTGGCCCAGCAGAACGGCCCGTGGCAGCAGCGGGACACCGACACGCTCTGACCGCTCCGCACACCCCACGCAGCAGGGCCGGGGGTGCTGGGACAGGCCTGCCGAGGCCGTGTGCTGGGGAGAGTGTCAGGCCACCGACCCGACTCCCTGCGCTGCCCCTGCAGACACGGAGCCCTCCTTGCCCCCCGTGCACTCACCGGTTTTACATACAAACCCAGCACGCGCTGTGCTTGCAGCGCAGCCGAGAGCAGCGTGTACAGCACGTGGGACCTGTCCGGCACCCTCCTTGCTCGCCTGGCTCCCCTCTGTCCGGGCAGGGTCTGCTTAACCAGTGCCTGGCATGTCCAGGGGCAGCTTTTTAAACTGCCCTTTAACTGCTTAGGCTCCTCTGCTGCGAGAGCCTGCAGCAATGCACCCCGGTTACCCTCCATGTTGGGGTTATTTCACACGTTTTCAGGGCATTTGCCACACAGAATGGAAGGGCGAGGCTGCTGCATTGTGGATACAGCTGCCCAGGCCACGAGCACCTCTACTGCTTGTGTCAGGGGCACGCTGAGAGTGAGACCCATCGTGCCCGTCCAGGACCAACGGGAGGACCCACCTCCGAGAGCACAACCATCCCAGGACCTGCTTCCTCCCGCAGCTCGCGGAGGAGCGGCCGAACGCCACGCAGCAGAGGCAGCTCCAAGGCGTCGGGGCGGCCCACGCTCCTCAGCGCCGCGAGAGCTGCCGGCAGCCCCTGGGCTCGCAGGAGGGCTCGCAGCTCCCGCTCCAGCCGCGGGAAGGGGAAGGATTAAAGGATCCGCTCGCCGGCCGCCAGGCTCGCAGGCACGTACGCGCGCGCCGAGGAACGTGCTGAGGAGAGGAGATAAGCAGAGGCCGCGCGTCCTTGGGGCTCAGCGGAGATTAATGGGGAGGCAAAGGAAGCCACAGCCATCTCAGTAGCAGAGGAATCGGAGGGCGCCTTAAGTTCCAGATAAACCGGCTCTATCTGCTAAGTCTAACAACGGGTTGTGTAACTGCCTGTCCCTGACAGGACAGCACCGGCCTTACCGAGTTAATTACTGTTAACATAACGTAGCCTGCACAGGCCTGCTTATATACGATATATACTTATATACGCGGAGGGGCCGCCCGGTCCCCCACCGCACGGCCCATGTCGTTCTCCGGCAGCAGCAGCAGTTCTGCGCTCGGGTCTGTGCGCTACAGCACTGGTTTTATGGTTGTGAGTTTCGTGTTTTGCATGAGTTATGCGAAGCACTTTGCAAACTAAGTAACGGGCGAAGCCTGTACGGAGTTTTCAAGGACTTACAGGGAGCTCATGAGCGTAGTTTCACAGATGCAGCAGCAGCAAGCACTTGCTCTGTGGGGGAAGGGGTATTCCTTACGACGACACAGCAGCAAGGAGCACAAGAAGGCCCCGAGAAGCAAACTCACAGGACGCGGCAGGGGATGGGGAACGCAACCCCGCGGCCATGGAAAACTCACACAAAGCAGCACAGCCAAGGGGCACACGGCGCAGAGCAGCACGCAGGATAAAAAGCAAGTGGCCAGGGGACCCTAAAGAGGATTTCCCTCACTGAGCCCACGGCAAAGCCTGCAGGCAACAGAAGCTCAGCACGGGCAGCTCTCCGGCAGGCTGGTTTTCTCCGGCTGCCGCTGGAAAACCTCAGGTTTCCTTTCCTGTTTAGCTCCTCCCTTTCTGGGTGGCAAAGCACACCCAATTCCAGGCGGCAAGAGAAGAGAGTTACTCAGTTATTCCAGGCAATTTTCGATGCCTGGGCCTTGTAAGAGCTAAGAGGATTCACTTCAAATCCATGTTTTGTGCAAGTGAGCTGCGATTCGGTGTTATCCCTCATCCAGGCTCCCACTTAAGCAGACAACCTGCTCCCTCTGCTCCAACCTGCTGCTGGGACGTCGCCTGCATGAGACGCCTGGTTTCGTGCCCAGAGTCAACCGGGACGAGCCTTGCCCCTAGGGAATTAAATTCCCAGCGGGAATTACACCCGACGTTCACCCCAGGCCTCGCTACACGGGGAGCCCAAAATGGCCCCTGCCCCGGAGCGAGGGGCCAAATCCACCTGCGCCATCGGGGGGGGGGCACTGTGCGCATGCGCGGGAGGGGG
>JAWLRI010001032.1:1369508-1390327 GCA_034781795.1 Crypturellus tataupa
ACATATACATATATATATTTATATAGATATATAAACAATTTTTATACAGACACATTTTTATAAAGCATCTAAGAACTATTTTATATAAATGTTATTCTCATCAGTTTTATTCTTGTGATCTGCAAATAAACAGCTCTTTAGGTCTTATGAAATGTCCTAGGGCTGACTTTACCCTTTAGTATTAGTAAAGATGGTTCTATTCCTAAACTCCTTGGGCTTGGTGAGGTGTGTAAATAGAGAGAGTTTGCTGGCCTCAAAAGAGCGGGGAAAAATTTGTGGTGTTGCTCTCAGCATCTCCTTAAAGAGCCAGCACATACTGTAATTGAATACATGATGATAAATAGTAGTTTAATTACAAACTAGGAAACAATAAACCCTGTAACATTTTTTTCAGTGTCACTGAATTAATCACTTCAGGCCTTTGCCATGGACAACATCAGTTGTAAACCACATGACTAAACTTTCCTCTGGAAGGAAGGAATTTCCTTCTTTCCTTTTAGAAAATGATGATTTCTGTATTAAAGTTGCAACCACTACTAACAATTTTTCCAACTAGAAAGCTAATGTCCCCATAAAGTATCATAAATTACTTCCAGCCCCCATTTTCCAGTAATCTGGAGGGAAAAATCCACTGCTAATGATTCATGCAACTACTTTTTTCTTTTATAATCTTATACCTTCCTATTTTGATGGTTTTTTATTGTCTTTCTCGCAGCTTTTCTCAAAACTTCATAATTTCCTTCAGAATTCTGAATCAAAATTATGTAGCTCTGTTTGGACTTAGCCTTGGATCTTTGGGTTTGAATCACCTGGAATCCTCAGCTGAATAACTGAGAAAGTACAATATGGAAGTGTTTAGAGAAAAGGGGTTATAGGCCTCTTAAAGAAAAAAAAAAATGTTTCCAAAAGTCAAAAATGAGACCAAAAATTAACAGTAAATGCATATTTATCTTTTGTAGAGCAGCTTGGTTTCTTTTTGCAGTTTAAAGACAGTTATAAGCTACCTTAGTGAATATATGCTCTTAGGGCTTTTCTTTACATTTGCTTAGATCTCCCATCTTCGTGAACTTCTCTTGGAGCCACCGAGGTTGATTATGGACATCCAGGAGAAAATTCAGCTCCTACATTTCTTATCAGAACTTTTACTTGAATTTCAAAAGTTCTTTCCGAAGTTCTTTCCCCAAAGATTTTAGAGTAATTGAGCAATCCTAGGGATAATAGGAAAGGTCCTACCATGGATATATAACTGCATAAAAGTTTGGGAATAGCGTGGAACAGTATAATAGCATGGTACCATAGCAAGGGCTAAAAGCTGTCTTCAAAATTCCAGGAAGTCATGGTGAGGCTTGCTGAGGGGGTCATCCTGCCTGGTATAGTTGTAATTGACCTGAGAAATGGCTCAAGTACAGGATAAGTTTGCTGATGATACAAAATTATTCAGGACAATCGAGAGATGGGCTTCTGAAAAACTGCAGAACTCCCAAATATTGGGTGTCTGTCCCACAAAATCACATCTGAAGCTTAACTTCAGCAGTGGATTGGAAGGATTCAAACATGTGAAAAATGGTAGGCTCTGTGCAGACTGTTAAATTTGACACTATAATGCTGTTAGAAAAATGCTGGCACAATAGAGAGTGCTAGAAAATGGAGAGAGAACAAAATAGCAAACACTGCTACTGGAAAAATCTGTTGTGTAAGCATTTGTCAAATACAGCTATGCTCCTCTCATCCCCATCCTGCGCACACAGAAACCAAAACTCTCAGAGAAGCCTAGCAGAGTGAATGGGTGATTCAGAAGGATAACAAGGGTATGGAACAATTAATCTATGTAGATAGGAAGTGATGAAGATATGGGCTGTAAAATAAGTGACCTGGAGAAGAGAAAAAGGGGGACCGATCATCTTCATAGATTCAGAAGCAGCTTAATATACTCACTGAGACCAGAAAGTATCAGTTATAAATTATTTAATTCCAAAATACTTACAGACTTGAGTTGTGAAATACCTGAAATGGAAGATGTATAACTACACTTATCCTATCTCTGCTTTCCTAGGCCTCTGCTGCTGCTGCTATCAAACTGAGTGTCAGACAAGGAAAATTTTGTTTTGATCCCATACAGGCTCTTCTAGTATGCTGATTCAAGCCAGCCTGTTCATAATTTCAAATCTGATTCTTTCAAGAGCAATGTTGGTGCTGGCTTCTGTATGATGGCGGCTTTTATTGATGTTTGGACATCAAAATGAGAAGATAACAGCAAAATATCAGTCTCCTTGAAATGCTTGCAAGATGAAGCTGTCCTCTGTCATCCTGCCTAACCTTTCTTGCCAGATTCTCTCTTGCAGTTAGAAGACAGAGCAGATAGTGGCAGCAATATTTAATTGACAGAGAGGATGCCGCCTTCTCTCATCTTTGCTTTTAATTGTGACAATAGCTGCCTTAGCTTTTCTGTCTTTCCACAAGCTTCTTTAGGAGCTTATGGAAGAATAACCTCAGCATTTTATAAAATTCATATAATGAGAAAAACTCCAAGTACTAAATAATGGTGGAAAAGGAGAAAACAAAAACTTCTTCTAAGTCTCTATCCTGAGGCTGTATCTTCTTCCCTAGCGAATCTGGTACTATGCCCTGTTGGGCTGGCAGCTGAATGCTTGCTGAGCTGTTCAGAATTAATTGCGCAAGCCAGCTCAGAGGAGAGGGGAGTTTCCACAATAACGAGTTGTATTCCTTGGGCTGCTTTAGTTCTGTCAGGCTTTAATTCCCGGAAAGGCATTTCTGTATCATGATTCAGCTGTGTAATACAAAAGCCATTATTCTCAGATAAATCTATTTGAGATATTATGATATACGGTGTATATTTACAAGCTGAAGCTTGCTTTGATTTTGGATCATAAACTGAAGAGGGATTGTGGCTGGGAGCATGAATGCCTGGCAGGCTGCAGAATTTTACACTAGCTCTACACCCTGGCTCCTGCACATGAGTGCTAACACTCATTAACCTTATGGTAGGTCTTTTTCTTTGTCTTGCTCACTCGAGAGGTCACTGGTCTGGCACTTCAGGTGGCCTTTTAGTGGCTACTAAACATAGAGCCACTGTTTGCTGGGGATGGAGTTTATGGCACAAGTGTTCTGGCTAGACGTGCAGTGTATGCTATGTATGTGCCACTAGGCAAAATACAGTTTGTATCGGCCTATAAGGATTCTTTGCTCTCAGAACAAAGGGAATTACAGAAGTAGACTGAGTTGTGACATATATTTTAATGCTACAGTTAAATATGGAAGCAATGAGCACTAGAATTAAGCTTCAGAGTCATTGCAGCATCTGAAATGTTATAACAGGCCTGAGATTTTGGAGGTCAAATCTTAGATGATGATAACTGAAATCCCAAACTGAACCAGTTCATCAAATTCAGCATAATGATATGGTTTGGTTGAGTCCTATTGGACTAGGGCCTGAAAACGCTGCAATAGATCCCAAGGATATGTACTATGCCTGAGTAATAAAAGGGGCTTTCACAATGTTGTAAGGGAAGTTGCTGCAGCTCCTAAATTCTACAGAGTTTCTAATGAGTGAGAAGTTACCACCCTTTCTATAGAGAAGGAAATACTATTTATGCAGGAAGTGTCAGGTGTTTGCTTGCTGTTTTTCCTAATATTACAATGTGAAGCACATGAACTGTCAGCTGCTTTAAATAGGAATGGTAGTAATCTGTTCATCTGAATGGAAAAATAGTAGGATAAGGAAGACAGATTTTATTTCTGTACAGTAATTGATTCTGACAATGAAAAGATGCTGCCAGACAGAGCTATGAATGCAAGGTAATACTGGTGAAGGCCAAGAACACCTCCCTTACTATTTGGAGCTCCAGCTTGCTAGGGACCAGAACTTTATGCATGGTAAAGGAAAACCAGGTGGGAATAAGAGCTGTGTTTGCACTGAAGCAAACTTACACTGGCTTCAGGTGCCTGTCAGGAAGATGTGTGTATATGCAGTCTTTGGCATGTATGCTCTAGTTGTCAGCTAGTGTACTGTGCTCTTACACATGATCTGAGAGACTCTGTGAATCGCATTTCTGATGAATTTGTCTCCCTGAATTAGTGCAGAGGGTCTGATTGTTGTATCTTAGAGCAGTCTTTAAAGACCTGTAATTAGTCATTTTCTACAGCTGCTACTAAACAACCTCTATCTCTCCATATGTATATGTGAAAAGAAAGGGACTGACTTTTCCCTTTCATTTTGCTTAGATTACATCTTAGATTAGTAGATTTACTTAGATTACAGTTCATTGGTTTATAGCATCAGTCTTTATTTTGGGATTTTTAAAATTTGAAGTTGCATAATTATTTTGTTTTTTCAGAGCTGTCTGTGTTACTCTGCTTTTTCTTTCTGTTGTTCAGGTCTAGGACAAACATGCCCTTGTTTTTCTTCAGCATAAAATGGCTTCAACCTGTCTAGGCTTGAACAGTGTTGCCCTGGCAGTGCATTCTGATAGGTGTTATCCCTGCCCTCTAGTGGAGAGAAGAAGGCCTGTATTAATGGACATCATCATCCTGATAAATGTATGGACAATGCTGAAAAACAGGATGGGATTTACTGTAAAGGCAGGGTAGCTGATACAAAGTCTGTCACTCGCACAAAACTATTTACAATTAAAAGAGTCTATCCTGTCAGGCAAATTTGAAGATCTCTTGGCCATAGCAGTGACTGAAAGAGTCTGTTGCGTCTCGGCTGTTAGCTTCAGTGCAAGAAGTAGTAGCCTAAGGACATCCACCTGAGCCTGCTTACTGAAGTAAGCTGAAGTAGCTTACTGAAATAGCAATGTTTTCCTGCCTCTCAATGGCTGACACAGCATCCTGTCAGCATCTAGTCTCTTCAGAAGAGAGATTTGATGTCTATAAAACCTCAGAGCTATTATTGGAGTTAAGAGGCTTAAAGGGCTCTAAGGGTCTTCTCTCTTCAGTCTGCTGCCAGTATCCAGGGTGCGAGGTTTAGAAGTCCCGACACTAAAACTCATTCATCCCTTTTGCAGCACCAATTTAGAAAGTGCTAGCCAAGAGAAACGATTCATAAAGGTGGACTGTTACTTCTAGCTTTTTCAGGATAATCTACCATACATCCTACTACAGTCTGTTCATACAGACTGTGGCCCTAGTAACATCAAGTATTTTGTGGAGCTAAAAGACTAATAGTTTCATTTAAACAGATCCCTCAATCTTGTGTACAACCATTTTGGATATTCTTGTTTTTGTGTCTAAGATATTATTACTTGCCAAGGTGTACTGATATCCACTGGGCTACTTGACTATTCCGGGAGAGTGTACAGGGAAGTTACCCCTTGCAAGTATTTAATAACTTTAAACAAACTAATTTCTTTGGTGGTGTTGATGGGGCAGACTACGATATCTGCTACCAAAAGCTTCTACAGATGCTTCTTCTGGTGAAGCAAGAATGTCATTTTGTATTGTTAATGATCTTATGATTGAAAATATCCTTGGTAGCTTCCATGAATTACTGCCATAGTCACTTTTGCAGAGGCTTGTAAATAGCTATAAAGGACATGGAAGAGGTCATGGTACTCAGTGCCTTGTCTGCTTTCGTTTCTAGTCTCTCAGACCTTCTTGGTACCCAAATCTAGGAGCATAATCTGCAGGAATGAAGCATTACCCACAGTTAAAAAAAGATCAATTTGGGAAAAAATGAAGCCTGTTGGGTTTGGGAGCTGAGAGCTGGCTGATGTCATTGCAGAACCATTCACTAGTAGTTTCCAGGATTGAGAGAAGTAGAACATGGTAGGGAATCTAGTTCTTGAGGCCTGAAAAAAAAATCACTTGCAGCCCTGGGAAGATTCCAGGGGCAGGCCTTTCTTCAGAAGCCTGTGAAGGACAAGGAAATTGAGAAAGGTTGATAGATATTTGCTAATGACAGCTCATATCTGATTAGTCAGACTGCCTTCTCTGAATGGATGAGCAATGCATGATGTTTCCTTTGATGTCTTTATAAAGGCTTTTGACACGTTTTCTTATAGTCTTCTTTGCATCTGAATGTTGCATGTGGATTTAATCAGGTGGCGTGGTAAACTGCCAAACTACTGCTGCTGATGATGATGACAAACCCTGCAGGGGTTGTCATGAGCAGTATGAGGTCTGGTGGGCCAGTGGTTGCTTAGGGGCATGCCTCAGGGATTGATGCCTAGGCCAATCTGCTTAACATCTTTCTTAATAAACTGAATGAGGGAAGTCTGGGGATGATACCACATTGGGAAGAGTAAGATGTTGGAGGATAGGGCTGCTCTTCGGAGGGATCTCAACAATTTGGTTCTAGCAGGAACCTCCTGAAGTTCAGCAGAGGCAAATGCCAAGTCCTGCTGGAAAGAGACTGCTAGTAGTGTAGGATAGGGCTGAGTGGAGAGCAGGTCTCACTAAAGGCATTTGGGAGTCTTGCTGGGCATCAGATCAGACAGGAATAAGCTGGGGGCCTTTAACTTCCATGTGGACTGTCTTAGCAAGGGTGAGGCTAGCTGGTGGAGGAAAGGAATTCCTTCTATTCTGTCAGTACCACTGAGCCTGGTACATCCCCGAGTCCTGTGTCTGACAGGACAGAACAAGGCAGGTATTAACCGAAAGCGCAAACTCGGCAGAAGCCATCTAAGTTAACAGGGAGATCTAGAAAATAGCATATATAGGAAAAAGTGACAAGAAATGCCTTTGTTCAACCTAAGGAAGAGAAGACAAAGGTGAGCTCTTCCCACTGTCACCCTTTCCTCATGGACGGGCACAGTGAACACAGAGTTCTTGGACTTGTGCACTGGTAGGACAGGAGGCAGCAGATATATTGCAGTACAGGGCGATTCCAGAAGATTGGAGGAGTCCTTTTTACCTCAGAAGAGTGCTTAGCCTCTAGAAGAGGAACACAGTGAAGCTGTGGGATCTGCACCCTTTGAAATCTTCCCAAAGCAGCTGTGCAAGACCCAGAGCAATCTGATCTGTTGGGCTCAGCTTTGAGCATGTAGTTAGATTGTGTGGCCTCCAGAGGTCCCTCCAACTGATTTTTTTTTTTTTTTTTTGGCTAGTTTATTGTAAGTCCTCTACGTTCTGTAAATCACTTCATCTTGGATTTGTCCTGCCTTCTTAGCTGTGATTATATGGCAGTATCTGTAGTTAGATTCTATTATGAAATAACTTATTTTGGAGGACAAAAGCTTATTTTTATATGCATTTCTAAAATGCTGTGAAGGAGCTCTGTAATTATCAAAGAAATTTAAACAGAGAACTTGACTTCACTGGCTACTGTCCTGTCTAGCCAAACTTCATTAAGCACAAATAAGAGCCTGAATACTTTTCACAGGCCTCTTTTAATGATAGGATCGCACTTTGACTTTACTATATAGGTTCTTCAGGTCCTGGAATCATTCTTGATTTGTTGTGGGATGTGTCTTTGCAGTAATTATTTCCTTGAAATACAGAATAAAATTAGAAGACATAGACCTGAGATTTTTACACAGTCTTCCTTATACTCCTCTCTACTTCTAGGTTGTTTGTCAGGACAGACTTTGTGATCTTAAATGTTAAGTTAACTATCTGAGAAGCTTATGAATTAGATGGATTTGAGGATTTTCCCTCAGGTATAGGCATAGCTGTAACAAGTCACTAACCCCTTGTTTTTCTCATGCCCACTCCCAAGAAGACTTTTGTATGTCATCTCTGGGCTTGGGTGTGATTTTTTTGGAGGAAGAATGTCAAAGTGGAGCTCTATAAATCCTAAGTTTTATTTATTGCAAAGTTGTTCTTGCTTGGGGATTATGGTGAAAGCCGTGATACTTAGTATTTACATAGACATTTGTTCTAAGCCGTGTTGGGCTGATCTTTGATGAAATTTTGTAGCTTTAACAATGTGGAATTTTATTATGAATTTGTTCTTACAATTCTCACAAACACTCTTTTCATGGCCATGACTTCAGACTGTTCAAGAGGCTTAATTTTGGATATGGGGAAGGCGGGGGGGCATATGGACTTGAAAAGCATCTGTGTGTTGAAGGAAGTTCTGGGTATGTGGTTAAAGATAGCCTAATTAAACTTTATCTAGAATTTTCTTCCTTCATTTCAGAATTTATCAAAATAAGTGTTCCCTGTGTGTGTCAGCAGATATTGTTTACAATAGTGCCTGGCAGGTGACCTCTCATTTTTCAAGTGTACCTTTTAGTTCAGTGAACTGAGATGGAGTTTTTGTTTATAATTCTCTTGTGGAAGAGATTTTATGCCTTTCATTATTTTCAGCTTCTGATAGGAGAAAAAAAAGATATATATGCTTTTGGAAGCAAGTCTTATTTGATTTTAATCTATACTGATTTACATATGTGTGTTCAGTATCCCAAATAAATAGAGAAGGCATCAAAAGGAATGACTACTCTGCAGAAACTACCTCAAGTTTAGTTCCCTTATTATAGTTTCCATTGAATGTGTCCTACAAAATTTTATTAAAATGGTTTAGATTGGGGCATAACTGATTCTTGATTCTACTTTTTATTTTCCAAGGTGGAAAAAGTATGCACAGGTGATCATATGGATGGACTCCTTTATCCTGCTAAGAGGGTACCATCATCAGTGAAGAGTGATACAGAGCAAGGAAAAGCATCTCAAAATGTTACTTCTTCAAAAGTGGACCACTTGTTAAAACCAAGCATGGAAACCTCATCTGCTTCACTTAGCAGTGACTTCAAGCAGAAAGTTGTCAACATCTTGCTGAAGTATTCCAGTGGTCTTTGGGCTAATGCGCTTCCCAAGCTGTACCAAGACACTTACCAACAAAAATTTCCAGAGGGCGTTCTAAATAATCTAGAGTTGCTCTCAGATGTATGCACAGTGGACCACATATCTGACAACCCAAAAAAGGCCATCCTCTATGCTAAGCCCCAAAAACCCCTTAATGAAAAACTGAATGTCCCTGAGAAAGTCCAGATGCATGATGATGTGAAGGCTGCAGCTGATCGGCACAATGAAGAATCCAAAGAGCAGTATCCAGAGAACATATGTGTCCCTCCTCTAGTCATTCCAGCAGAAGGATCACTGTCTGTCTTGGTAGTAGAACTGAACAACACTAATGAGGTTATAATTAGGCAAGTTCTTACTTTAGAATCACTTTTCTTTTTTAGCTTTATTTATCAGTCTACGTATTATAAAACTCTGCCATAAGGCAGCAGGTGAACAGGAGATCTGTTACTTGCTAATGCTCTTAATGAAACTTAAGAATCCTTGTCGGTGTGTTTGAGTAAAAGTTTGCTGAGATTGATGAGCTGATCAGTTTTATCCTTATCTTGTCTGAGAACCAAAGCAGGCTTGAAAGACAGGTTACATAATGCTCAGAGCATTGTTCAGATATTGCCTTGTAGCATATGCATCAAAACATTTTTTGTATGTTTATTTTCTTTTTACTTCTGAAACTGACTTACCACTACCCAGTTGTGGCTGAGAGTGTTGAAATTACCCTGCAGTTTTCATATTTTGTGGTATATGAGCTTTCATTCAACAGTGAGCTACAAGTACTTCTTAAAAGGTTTTGGTGGTGGATAGTCTGTCCAGCTTCAGGGGATACTGTAAAGAGAGGATTGTGGTTGCTGTGTTCTGTATATATTATGGTGCTGTGTTAGGAAATACCTTGACAAGCTTAATGTGGTTCACTGTTGGTATAAAAGATAGACATGCCAGCAGTTCTTTAAAGCTATGACTTTCTGAAGAATATTTTGTTCTAAATTATTGCAAATTGTCTTAAATCTTAAACGGTTTTATATCACCTGAAAAGATGAATTAAATTTTTTTTTCCCTATCAGTTTTTGCAGTTTCAGCTTACGTTAGTTCAGTCATTCCCAAAGATCTTGATTAGCGTCTAAATAGGCTTGTGTGCAGATTACTTAGGTCTTCTAGCCATGAAACACAAATCTGGTTCCTTATTACTGTTTCACAATATTCAACACTAACTGTAAGGTTGAAATTCAATTTTTTTTTCTCCTCTAGTGAACAGTGTAATGTATTGGAATACTTCGCCTTGGAACTTTGTTTAATTTTCAGCCCACCAGTTTAGTTCTCTGAACTCATAAAAATGTAAAGGCGGAAATTCTTAGAGAAAAAATTGTACTTGGAGATTATGAAATAAATTCTCGTGTGAGAATGTTTTCATTTTTGTTTTAGGCGATAGCACCATTTTATACTGTGCTTTTTCTCAAAGTATTCTATGTTGTACATTGTAGTAATGTACTACATTTTAGTAATGTACTACAAAGGGGTAACAACAGGGATCATGCTTATAAACTTGTGTACTAGTGTTATAAAATTTAAATTAAGGCAAGAGCCTTTATATCTGTACTTCCACTAAGTGGACAAGTTAATCATTTTAATGAAGATCAGACTGACAGAGTTTGTAAGTGAACTTGAGTTTAAAACAAAAAAAAGTAGGAAGAATCACATAAAAGATAAGAGACGTATTTGGGAGGACTTCTGCGAAAACTGAGTTTAAGTTTAGTCTGAAATAGCAAGGACAGTTATGAAAGGTGAATTAATGCCAGCAAAAAGAGTGCATGAACAAGTAATCTGTACCTAGGAGTGCTGAAACAGTTGGACATACTGCTTATTGCATGTTGTGTATTAAGAAAAGCAGAACAAACTATCCATCTTGCTTCCATATGCCCGTGCAGGTGAGACAACTGTACACAGGACTTTCCTTGTCACACCTTTCAGTTCTGATGGCATTCATAACTTGCTGCATGTGGGGTAACATGCTCAAGCTTTCTCATCTGTTGCAGTTAGGATGTCACCTCTGCCAGTTTGGCCAAGAGAATGGGATTAGGTCACCCTCTGATTGAGACACAGGCTTCAGGGCACATGGAGCTGAGTCCCAGACCTGGGCAACAGGCTCTGCCTCAGGGAATTTGTGTGGAGGCTCTTCTGTCAGCTGGGGGCTCTCAGAAATGACCTGCTTGCTTTCTTAAGCCTCCCCAGAGGGAAGCCTGGGTGATCTGGATCAAACATTAGTCCCAAGCTTGGTTGAGGATTTATTAAGAAGGCCAGTGATGCCCTTTTGGAGCACTGAGCTACAAGGGGCAGCTGCGGGAGCCAGGTTATTTAGTGGGCAGAAGAGGAGTCTCCAGGGAGACATTATCACTCTCCGGAGCTACCTGAAAGGAGGCTGCAGTGAGGCAGGGTCAGACTCTTCTCCACAGTAACTAGTGATAGGACAGAAGGAAACAGCCTCATGTTGCACCAGGGAAGGCTCAGGTCAGACATTAGGAGGAATTTCTACATGGAAAGAGGGCTGAAGCCTTGGAACAGGCTGCCCAGGGAGGTGCTGGGGTCACTGTCCCTGGCAGTGCTCAAGAGACGTGTAGAAGACAGACCTGGGGTCATGGATTTACAGGCCTGGGGCTGATGGGTTTGCGGTTGGACTCAATCTTGAAGGTCTTTTTCAGCCATGATGATTCTGTGATTACCAGCAGCAGAGGCTGCTCTCCAGTGGATGATTTAGAATATGCAAGTAGGCAGAGGGGAAAGTTACTTAGCAAGTTGAGATGTCAGTATGAGAATTAGCCACTACACTGCAAAAAATCTGAGGGCTAAAAATCCAAAATCTAAATCCCAAATCCAAAGACTAAGTCCTGAAGCCTGTATGTGCAGATTCCCTAACACACAAGGGAGAGGGCTGTCAACTTTGAGACCTTTCCCAGACCCAAGAGGAGAGTTCTCATCTTTCAGAGTACACTGCCTCAGAGGAGAGCTTAGTTCAAAAAATCAGAAGCTCTCATGGGCATATTTTACACCCAAGTCAGATGGGATGTGGTCAGTACGTTTTTTTTCGCTGGAAGTTTTGCTGGAATGCATTTTGGTGTGTTTTTCTGCTAGGTATTTTTCAGCACAGAGCAGGTGTCTGTGTTGACACAGGTGTTCCATGTACCTCTAGTGGTTGGATCACAGTGTGCGCTGTGTTACTGTGGCCTTGCAACTTCCCTGAGAATCACTGTTTCCAGGCTGAGGGCTCCTCAGAGCTGTGTGCAGGCGCGGGTTCCCTCCTTTGCCCATTTCCACCATGGGATAGTAAGGAGTGCATCTACCACAGCTGTTTTAAGGAGGTTTTCAGGAATTACTTGGAAGTACACAGGATTAACCCTCCAAAACTGATTTCTGCCTTCTTTGGCAGAATTGTCCCATTTGGATGAGTTCAGATGATGCTTGGTGTGTTTGGTTTAGCCCATGTTGAGCTAATGGTCATTTTTGCCTTTGACATTGGGAATATAAGATCATCACCAGTAGCTGAAAATCATCATTGTCTTTTTAGTTTGTTTGAAATGATATGACCCAAGAATAAGAAAATCACTTTTCTCTAGCTACTAGCTGAGCTCCTCTTGGTACAGCGCAGGCTGTTGGCTCCCTTCACTGGTAAGGCATATTGCTGGCTTATGATCCCATAGACTTGTATGGTTCAAGTCTTCTCATGTACTGCATGACTTGATCCTCAACTGCTGCTGCTATGACTGAATATCCAGACCTGTGTTCAAAATGTCAAGTTGCATTTGTGGCTTGTGCAAGAGATATCCCCTGTGAACCATTTGTGATCATTTTCATTCAAATATTCTTCTGAGTTTTTAGCCCATATAGTTCTGTTTTTCTAATACATGGTCAGTTCATGTTGTTCAGATGATATGTGTGCTACAGGTCATTCTGAAAGGCTCAGTGTGCAAATAATGAACTGTGATGTGAAATAGAAGTAAAAATGTAAAGGATTTCCGTGGTACATGCTGTCATTTCTGAGGTGAAATGGTTCTTTTCCCAGTTGTTAAAGAGAACTGAAGATAGCTATTTGGAAGAATTTCAGCATCCTTCCAAATATTTACTGTCATTTTTAGATCCTTTTTTTTCCTTTTTTTTCTCATTGCATTAAGATTCATGTGAGTGGGTTTTTGGTATTTGGGGTTTTTTTTGGTTTGACATTTCTTAATCAACCATGGAAAAGAAGCTTCAATTTTTAGATTTTTGCCCCTGTCTTGAAAAGGAGATGTCAGCTGCACCCAACACATTTTCGCTGGTCTCGCTGCAGACTACAGCAGGCAAAGATCAGGATTTAAGTCACCAACAGAATGAAAATATACAGTAGTCACTTAAATTATTGGCCCAGTGAGGGGAGAGAATTCAGCTTAACTGTTAAATAGTATTTCTGTTTTACTCCAGAATGAGGTGGGTAGTGGATCACTGATAGTAACTGTGCTATATCTCTGGTTAAATGGCATTCAGTGGCATTTGATAAGAGTGTAAGGAATAATGTAGCACGCTACATCCAGACAAATTGGAACTGCCTGTCATATGATACCCTGATGAGATGAGGTTGCTTCATTTAAATTCCTTTAAAGCTGCAAGTTTTGGACCATGGTTCTCAGACAATATTAAGCAATAAATTCTGTGTAGGTAATAGGGTGCTGATTAGTATCTTCTTGGCCCCACATACTGGAATGAGTACTTAAAAGACCTGTCTACTTCATGGGGATAGTCTTCAAGGTCAAAACAGATCTTGAATGAATAGTTGTTTTTGTTTGGTGTGTGTGTGTGTGTTTTTTTTTTTTTTTTTTTTTTTTTTTTTTTGGGGGGTGGGGGTGGGAGGTAGAGAATGTTTGTGTGGACATAAAAAGGGGGAAAAAAGCATGAATTCCCCTTTTTTTTACATGGCCTCGCAGTCTTTTTCACTCCTTCTATTTAAGGAGTGTATGGAGGCTGCCAGTTACTGCTGCTGTTTGGCAGCATCAAAAAATCAAGATTACTCATTGTGTCTTGCTTGAGCAATATCTCCTTACTTTCTTGGCAAATGACTAAGTGTTGCTTGGCTAAGCTTTTGTACTGGAGTACAATTTAAGACAAAATTGAAAGGTTTAGAGCTATTTCAAATTTGAAATTTGAGACAGTTCTTTAAGAATTCTGTGGTAGGCAGAATGGGAGTGAGATGATTGAAATGTTCTTAGATATTCTGTATACACCTACAACAGTGTCAAGGCAGAGATGATATGCTAGGTCCTACAATGGAATTCTTGCAAGAAATAATTATCATTTTATTGATCATTTTATCCTCAACTATGAGTTTCCCAGCTAGAGATCTGGAAATTTTTCCCTACTTCTATCCCGTTGAAGAGACAAAATATATTTTTTTTCCACTACAAGAATGTAACTGCTCTGTTCCTTTCCCAATGAAGAAACAAGCTTGACAAATGAATTAGTTTCAGTTTAGAGTGATGCTGAATGCATAACAAATGACTTGCAAAGTCTGACCACCTGCATGTAGATTAACACACACTCTTGAAAAATTATTTTTCAGATTCTTTTAACAAAAAGGAATTTGGAAAGCAACCTCAATCATCTTTGATCAGCCAAAAAGCTTTTTAATGCAATTTTTACCCATTCCCTGAAAATAGTGAGGCAAGAAGTTCTGAAAAATTCAAGATACTTCTACTTTCTGTTAAGTATCTTTAAGAAACAAATGTTAAGAAATAAACTTTTGATTAGCACATATCCACCTATCTGTCTCCACTCCAAGTTCCTTATGAAGTATATGAGTGTTTGCATAGAAATGAAAAGGCTGCTAGGCGTGAAAACCATATATAGTTGAATAATATGGTAATCATATCATTCGTTTTCAGTCTGGAAAATGATCAGATACAAGTTAATCATTTTAAAAAGTTAGTACTGTATGTATTAGTACAATAACTGCAAAAATTTTGGATAATATATATTCAATCTCATAACCAACTTATCTTTTTATAGCATTTTATACCAAACATTGTGGTAGAAATGACAGTACTAGTCATTTTTACGGACAAATTTAATGTAGTTAAAAGTTGCTAACACAGCTTTGGAAATAAGTGTTTCTTCTGGCTTTTCTAATCTAACTTGTTCCTAAAATGTTTAGAATGCCCTGTTTGGATCTTTCACTAAGTTTACATAGTTTAAACTCAAGATTTGTGTTACAAACTGCTTTGGTATGAGCAAGATCAGCAGTCTAATATCAAAATCATTTTGAGGCTAAGAAGAGAGTAAACAGGAAATGGTTTGACAACTGATCTCTGAAACTCTTTTAAATGCCTTGTGCTTTGATCAACTTTAATGAAAACCTGATTGATTAAGCTGTGCTCCTGATGGCAGAGGAGCTTTAGAGCTGACATAAAAGTTCCATATTGTCCCTGCTCCCTGATGCTATTCTGCTCTCTGGGTCAAGTTTCTCTACATTACTGTAATAAACTAGTAACAGCTTTCACTAGAAATCTTGTTCAGTATGTTAGACTTTGTACTCCTGGACCATGTTTAGCTCTGGACAGTACTGATTTTTATATGAATTGCTACTACTTCTCTATGGCACTTTTAATCCAAAAAGTTTCAATACTCATGTGCTTAAAAGTATATTTATAGTTTATTCATATTTTAATATTCATATAAGTTGTGGTTTTTTGAAGCCTTTTGTAATCACTTCCTAACTCTTGCAATTTATTTTTTTTTTTTCTGAAATACTGCAGGTATGTGGGTAAAGATTATTCTTCTGCACAGGAACGAATGGAAGATGAGATGAAAGAATATTATAGTCGGAACCCTTCAATGTCACTGGTTGGGTCTGTAAGTGTTGGGCAACTTGCTGCAGTACATGCTGAGGAAGATGCCTGGTTGCGTGCTCAGATAATCTCTGTTGAAGACAACAAAATAAAGGCGAGTAGCTGTTTGTTCTGGAGCTTGAAAAAAAAAAAAAAAAACTTGAAAGTGCCCCTACCGATTTCCTTTTAATATCTTGCTATTTGTAGCAAAGTTATTAGAAGTATTCATCAAAACAATCCTCAAAGCTATAAAAACAAAAGGCTACTGTAGAATGACACGGAAATAGTCCTTGAGTTTTCAACACTTTCAAAATTTTAAAATTCAAAATGGCCATTTTATTACTTTCTTTTTCCCACACAACTTCAGCTAGTGCATGCTGAGTCGTCTTAACACTGTTTCTGTCAAGAATTTACTTTTTTGTGGAATGGTTGGGGAGGATTGTTTTAGGGATATTGAGAAGAAAGCTTTCCTTACACTCTGAAAATCAAAGCAGTGAAACAGAAATAATGCTAATAGCAATATATAATACTAAATTACTGAAAAGTGGCTTGTCTGTTCCGTGGATGCACAGAAAATGTGTTAACTGAGTATCTCTAAACTCAAGGACATCTTCTTAAAAAGATATTAATAAACTTATTTTTAATTACTTTTTCCATTTTCAGGTGTGCTATGTTGATTATGGCTTCAGTGAGGTTGTTGAAAAGAAATATGTGTACAAACTAGGCAAACAGTTCTACTCACTTCCATTTCAGGCTGCAAAATGTAAACTGGCAGGTAAGAAAAAAACACTGTTGAGTATACAGACTTACGTTGTGAAGTGTCTCAGCCTTGGTGTTGGGATTGTTGTTTATAATAACATTATAATTTAGTCTAAAAAGATACGAGGAAGGAAGGAAAAAGAGAAGAAAAGGAGCAAGGAAGGGGGTGACGGGGTTTTTTTTTCATGTTAATAATAAAAAAAATGATATCAGAATACCTGATATCAGAACACCAGAATACTAGCACAAATCCTTGTTCCACAAATAAGGCACCTCTGTTGGGTTTGGCACAGTAATACACCTGCATGTGATCCCTTTTAATCAATTTTAGATGACCCTTACCCTCCCAGTACTAGCAGACATCCTAGATTGTGCAGGAAACTTATCTTCCCCAAACTAGCCATTTCTAACATTTACATATTATATTTAACATATAGAGAAGTATAGTGGGGAATTTTTTGTTGTTGTTTTGGGGTTTCGTTTGTTTTTTTTTTTTACTTTTGTGGTATTTTTCTATTAGGCATTTGCCTTGATTCTTTATGAAAAAGACGTTGCTTCATTATGTTTTTTGAGATGGCTTTCTGTGTTAAATAGGGAGAAATTAGAGTACAAGTAGGGATGTAATATGAATTTCCATCTATATCTTGATTCTTGTAAAGACTACTGTTGCAAACACAAACCTGATTACCATGTTTTCCTTAAAATTAAGTGACAAGTATGGCTTGTTCTACAGGGTTGGAATTCTTCTGTGATGATCCTGTCTTAGTAAAGGCTGTGGAAGCACAAACTTGCGGCAAGATATTTGCTGTGGAAATATTGGAAAAGAGTGATGTTCCTCCTCTTGTTCTCTATGATACATCTGGAGAAGATGATGTCAACATCAATGTTACCTGTCGGAAGGCTCTGTATGACAAGTCTCTTGAGCTGCGCCCACAGGTACCATCTTCCTGCAGCTTGCTTAATTCATTAAAAATTACTGACCACTTATGTATAGGATACATAAGAAACAATATGCAGAAATGGGCTGAGTTTTTATGTATGTGCTTTTCCCTTTCTTGTCAAAAATTTACCGTTGCAGGTAGATGCAGTATATACAAACGTCAGAATAACCAGCGTTTCTTCTGATGGAAGCCTGTATTGCCAGGTACCATCTAAAGGCATGTCCAGAGTATCTGAAATATTGCAGAAGATAGAAGACTGCTTCCATTACAAGGTAGATACGTGATAAGTGGTGGAGTAATGTAATATTTCTTTAGGTTATCTGTCCTTTTCCACACAAGTACAAATTACTCAGGTAGTTACAGACCGTTATCAAAATGGCTCCAAATTCTTTACTTAGTCTTTGAGAGAGAACCTTCAGAGTGAAAGTTTATTTTCATTTTCTTGTTCAGATATTCTCTCTCTAGTTGTCACTATCAGTGACTATCTATAACCTTCCATGAATAAATTAAACAGTAACAGGATAGCCGTTAAGGGTAACTTCATGTGGAAGCCTCAGAGGAAGGATATAAAATCTCTGCATACATACTACCATGTACTCTGACACTGTTAGCTCCACTACTTGTGAAATGCGTAACACTTCACATTTGAAAATACTTCAATATTTCAGCATTTTTCAAAATGTTTTTAATTATACAGATTGATCTTTAAACAAGTTGAGACACAGTCTCTGAAAATTACCTTGAGCATATTTCAGTTATTGAGATTCAATTTCCAAGCAGGCTGAACACTGAAAAAAAAAAACAGCACAAAATCCTGAATCATTTAGCCACATAAAGACAAACAATATTGAAAAGGTTCTTATTTCTTGGGTATAGTGCTTGTGAGGGGACTGTTGCTATCAAAGATAAAACTTGTTATTCATAATCTTTCAGTATTGATATGTGTATAGGCATGGAATTTTTATTTACTTTTTTTTTGCCTAGTAAATTCCATTTAAGTTGTCTGTGGTCTTGCTTGTACCTTATTATGTATTTAGAGTCATCATGGTTTCCATGAGGCCTTCATTTGAGACAGTAGTGAATTTGGGTCATTAGATATATTGTTAATGATGTATTCTTGAAAATAAAATCGGACGTTCACTAGATGTCTATCACAACTGCTTGTATTTTTTTTTAAAATATCAATGATAGTCAGTGGATTTTATATCCTGAAGTTTTAAAAGCGAGAGTGTGTTTTGTTTTTGTTTTATCCTGCTATTTTATGTTTGCTTCAGTGTGCCTGTAAGAAGTGTTTCCAGCAATTTAAGCTTTACTGATGTGTGATACAAGATGCTTCTGAGGCTGGAAAGAAGCTTTATGTTTGAAACTGAGCTATTACTTCTCAGAATTTTGTGTTCTTCATGTGGCTTTTGTAATGATCAGTTCTGTGCCAGATAGTAAAGACTCTGTGCATTGTAACTTCTGTTTTATATTTGCAGGCATCTGAGTTTAATGTATCATTACCTTTCTGTGGCAAAATCTGCTTGTTTCCTTACAAAGGAAAATGGGCACGAGTAGAGGTAAGAAGAATTCAAATAACAACAGTTTCGTTGCATAGAATCAGTTCTTCCTGTTTGTTTAGCTAAATCTGGATCCTTGTTTTCCCTGAAGCTTGTTATACTGCATGTGTGTGCTGATCTAAGATTTGTCCTAAACTATAGAGTGATTCTCTGAAACAAGTGTTTGTAGAAATCTGCACAACACTAGTTCACTAATATGCTTATCTTTTTTTTTTTTTTTTTTCTTTTTTTCCTCCTTACGTTAATTTTTAACCTTAAAATGACTCTATTTCTCTCCCATTTCAGATAACACTTGTTCACAGTAGCAGGGCGCTTGATGTGCAGTTCTTGGATACGGGAACAGTCGCATCTGTAAAAGTATCGGAGCTCAGAGAGATCCCATCACAATTCTTGAGAGAAGTAATTGCAATACCTCCTCAGGTATAAAGACATGTTAAAGCTAATTTATACTAGATCTTTTAACAGTGTATGTAGTTCTTCTTCTTTTAGATTTAAGTAGCAAAATTATTCCTGTTCAATTCATAATTTAGTTTTGTGTATTGAGAGGATTTTGCAGTAGTGGTATGTGAGTAATGACAGTGGTTATGCATTTTTCTCTGTCTCTGTAACACATTGTTGGAACTGTCTGCATTAATAATGTTTCTGTAAATGGTAAGTTGCATAGTACAGTGGCTGCTGGGTTCTACATTATTAAAATTTTACCTAATGTATTTAATTCTGTTTTTAGGCTATAAAATGTTGCCTGGCAGATCTGCCTCTCAACACTGGCATGTGGACTCCCGATGCTGTACTGTGGCTGAGAGATACTGTATTGAATTGCCCAGATTTTAGCATGAAGGTAAGCAACCGAATGATTCTGTCTCTTGAAACCTATTGACCTGTGGAAAAAGCTCTGGAAACTTAACCATTTATCAATGCTTTTTCTTACAAACATAACATATAAAATAAATATATCATGTTATATAAATTTATTTATAAAATGTGTGTAACGAGCAGTGTGAATGAAATGTGCTTTTTCTTGTGACATTTGACATAAAGCATGCTTGCTTAAGGTTGTCAGGAGGTGCTTTTTCTCAAGAATTTGGGAAGTGACTTCCCTTCACATTTCTTCCTGTGCCAATCCAAATAGATTATAGAATTATTTTACCAACAGATGAGGAAAAGCCCGGTTGTTCCTGTTTTTCCTGTTAAAAAGATATAAATTTGGGAAAGTCCTCATTTCTTTTTATGTGTCTTAAGTAAGGATGACTTTCTCTTGTCTGGGAAAGCAACTTTACTTTTCTTTGTAATTAGATGCTTTTTAAGAGGTCAGTCTTATTCAGTCACAATCTAGGAAAAAAGATCTAATTTAGCAAAGTGTTTTCAGTTAATTGAACTAGGTGTGACACATTACAAGTGGATATTATTTTAGTTTCAACATAACAGAAACTTTAAGTATAGAGTAATATATGCTAGGTCATAGCAGACTAGAAAAAAAAAAATCAAACAAAAGTAAAGTTGCTTTCCAAGACAAGAGAAATACTGTAAGAACATTAAGGGATACACATTGATATGGTTGGTAGCTTTGGACTTGCTTTAACATAAAAGACAATGTACTTAAAATAGTGTATTTCTGGTTTGAGACATGACTTTTACAACAGGCTTTTCTGAACATCTTCCTTCAACATAGTTTGAATTTAGTACTGTCTTTGAATTGTTTAAATAATAGAAGAAAGATGTCTGCTGTAGCTGTGGAAAGTTTTTATTCTTTTCTCCTATCTCATACCTAGAAGTACTAGTGTCTTCTGTGGGTTAGTTTAGAAAGGCTGGTTACCAGTACCTGTCAACAAACATACTTTGTAGGGGGGGGAGGGAAAAGAGATCTCAGTGCGTTTTTATCAATAATGCTATCAGCAATCCAGCATAAATAAGAATAAATGAGAAAATATTTTTCTTTCATTGCTTGAAAATTATGCATA
>JAWLRI010001032.1:1420215-1469501 GCA_034781795.1 Crypturellus tataupa
CACCCACCCCCACCCTTTTTTTTTTTTTTTTTTTTTTTTTTTTTTTTTTTTAATATTCTGTCTCTAAACTAGGGATAAGGTGATACTGTCTAACTGATCTGGAAACCATTATTTTATTTCCTTTAGAGTACCTCATCCTTGGAGAGCAACTTGGAGGGACTAGCTGGTGTTTTGGAAGCTGATTTGCCAAACTACAAGAGCAAGATACTAAGAATTCTGTGTACTGTGTACGTATTCGGAAGGCTTGGGGATCAGGGACATGTTTCCTTCTCTCTGCTCAGTGGGAAAGCTGAAGTTTTTAGGATGATTTAAGGGCTGAGAACAGCTTTTAGTTCTGGATCCCTGCCATAGCTTAGGGTTTGCCTTGTTCCAAAGAAAAGAAATAAAGAAATAAATATATTGAATAGTAGGTAGAATTCAAAACTCTCTTTTTCTAGAACTCTAACTCGAAATGTGTGCAAGGCATGAAGCAGGCAGAAGTACCCTTAGAGGTACACTCAGTTGCAGTGAGGGATACAGTGACACTGGGTAATAATACCCTATTTCTAAATGAAATGTGTGAAGTGCCACAACTACTAGAGTCAGTTTTACTGTCCGTGCTGTTTTCGTGTTCATTCCATCTTAGTGGCACTGAGTTTCCATAAGTTGTTCTTCTACCAAGAGGGAAGATGGAAAGGCTGGATACAGGCTCTCCCATGGATAAGTGAACCTCTCTGGGGAAGCTGGGGAGCAGAGGTCTAGGTACTGTTTACAGTACCTCCTACTTTTTTTATTCCTGTGCTATATTGCATATAAAACTCAGTTGTTTGGACTTGGAATCAAACTGAACCATTTAAGATTTGTATCACTGTCATGTAATCTTGTTGTTGCTCTATAGGAAAATGGCTTCTATAATGACAAAATGGCTTGCTAAATCTAGCATGAATTCTAGCACTTTTATTATATGTATATATATTTATATGCACTTGTACGTACATTAGAAAATCTTAAAATGTGAATCTTATGTTTTCACATCTATCTGTAAAATCACACACTTCGGCAGCTCATTAAATGTGGTAATTGGAAATCCTTGTTTACAGTCAATCTAGACTGAGGTCTTATCCTGTCTTTTGTTTTCAATAATAGCTGCTGTCGAAGAGCTTTGTTGATACAAGGGTCTTAAAGTCGGATGACCACACCGGTTAGATAGCAATTTATGCCTGAATACCCATCAATTGGAAATAATAACTAAAAAGCAAATACTTCAAATGTAGTTGCAAGTAGCACTTGCCTTTTTAAACAATTGTAGTTCTAAGAAAAAAAAAAAAAAAGAAACATTGTGAATTGGATAGAAATCAAAAATCAAGACAGCAGTTTTTATTTAAACATGTGGTGAGTTTCACTTTCAACAAATTTTAAGGTATTTTTGAGTTGTCACATGATAAGTAAATATCTAATGCAATGTTTCTTTCTTTTGTGTGCCAGTGCACGTCTGTTACCAGAAAAGCTGACTGTTTACACAACACTAGTTGGGTTACTGAATGCCAGGAACTACAACTTCGGTGGAGAATTTGTAGAAGCCATGATTCGTCAGCTTAAAGAATGTCTGAAAGTCAATATGTATAATGAGGCCGTGTTTTTAGTAAGTGGCATTTCTCACATCTTTTCCACCTATTTGTCTTGTCATTACCCCCACCCTTTAACCCTACTGTCCTTATAACACCTGGAAGAAGTGGAATCTTTGTCCTGCACTCTTTTCTGGCTTCAACATATAGTGTTCCAAAGATGTGCCAGGAGAATTTGTGTTATGCAAGATGTACTTAAATCCTAAGGGGAGAGAGATCATATTTTTTGCTAAGTTGGCTTCCTACTATGCCTAAGTTCCTAAGTTGGAACTGCATATTTTCTGTGTGACAAATTAACTCACAGTAAATAAGAGATGCTACTGCTGCCCTCTGCCATTTGCACTGCAGTCAGATATGAAGAATGAGTTTGTTCATTTTTAATTGTTCAGAAGTGTGTGTTCTTTTAGTTTCCATGGGGGACCCCAGTGGAAAATGAATTGCCTTCAAAAAAGGAAAAAAAAAAAAAAAGTGTTGGCTTTTTAGTGTTTAGGTCTGAGAGTAGGAATCAAACCCTCAAAAAAGGGGTTAGAGTAGAGCAAGACCTTTATAAGCCTCACTGTCTCTTATATGCACATATATGTATATATATTTTGTGCAGGGGGGTTGGACTAGATGACCTCTAGAGGTCCCTTCCAACCTTAAGCATTCTATGATTTTTTTTTTTTTTCCTCACAAACTATCTGTGTGAAACTGTTGTTAGAATTGAACAATTGTAGCAACTTGTCAGTTATATGGCATGCTGCTTCAGCCCTACTGTATCCCGATGCAGTTCTGCAGCCATGAAATAATAGGTTGACCCATTTTTTTTTTTTTTTCCTCCCCCCTTCTCTTTTCTCTTCTCTCCCCATTCGCTCACTTTGTAACTCTAATAATCTGCTAGCATCCAGAGTGGAGAGACACTTGAACTTTCTTTCTGTAGTAGAAGCAATATACATGTCTTTAAATACACACTGCTGCTTCCCACCCTTTTTTCAGTTGGGAATCATTTCCCTTTGATATTACTGTACTGAAACAGGTTTAAGCTTTTCTAAAAAAAAAAAAAAAAACTATCTTTGGTGCTTCTGCTATTTGTTTCTCAGGATTGATGGATGGGTGTGTGCAATACATAGTATTTCTGACTTCATATTACTGTACACTATTTTTACTGGTGGCTTCTTTTAGTAGTTGGAATAATGTTTATTCTTGTGTAATCAGTTATGAAGATACTTAACTTTTTTTTTTCTTTCTAAGGTTCGTTTTCTATCTGATCTTGTGAATTGTCATGTAATAGCTGCACCTTCAATGGTAGCTATGTTTGAGAACTTTGTGAGTGTGACACAGGAGGAAGATGTGCCCCAAGTAAGCAAAAGACTTGTAACCTCATCTGCTGCTGTTTTCAGTCAAATGTATTGATGTATTGTATTATTGTGTGTATTTTTAAAAAAAAAATTATAGTTAGAACAAGGGAGACTTAGAGGTAATTTAAAAAAAGGAACTGTCAAGTGCAGGTTCTTTAGGATGAGTAGAAGGAACTTGTGGCAGTTAGAAAATGTATGCACGCTGTAAGAAAGCATGGTCTTCTGTAGCAAGGTAGCTGATGTGAATCAATTCTACCTGTTTTTTGGAAGTGCATACCACCTTTTTTGCCTACTTTGTTGCATGTATTTTAAATGTAGTATTTTAAAACAGGATAATATTTTTCATGGTTTGTCAATCCAGCAAGCATAACGCATAAGATATGCAAATTGATTTAGTGCTGTGTTTTAGCTTAAGAGGACTAAAGTCATTTTAATGCCGTTAAAAGGTATATGGATTTCCACTGCCTATCTAAGAAGAGTCAATAAGTAAATAATTCTGTTGATAGATGAGAACTGAATTCAGCTGCAGAAATGTTTATAAGGAATTGTCCCTGCAGCTTGGCAGCAATAGCTTTGAATGTCATGAACATTTGAGCAAGAGTCTTTTGAAACAGTCTCCCTTTAAACTGCAGTTTCTAACAAGAATGTGTCAAATTCATTGTGAATCAAAATGTTAAACTATAATATGTAAATGTCAAATGGAAG
The DNA here is from genome assembly GCA_034781795.1 of Crypturellus tataupa. NCBI lineage: Eukaryota > Metazoa > Chordata > Aves > Tinamiformes > Tinamidae > Crypturellus > Crypturellus tataupa. The sequence goes on from JAWLRI010001032.1 coordinate 1,423,862, forward strand.
TGCAAAAATAAGTAAGCAAAATCCCTCATTCTTACCATGAATGACTCCTCTCTTAAGAGGAATAGTTTGATTATTCCTAGAGGAATAGTCTGACAGTAAATAGACTTTACTGGCTTATAGTAAAAGGCAGACTGAGTGAAACATGTCAATTGAGCCAAGAGCTGTAATAATAGGACCTTAACTGGTTTTATCTATACAGTCTTTTACTCAATGACCTGTGAATGTATTTCCATGTATCTTGTGCTCTGAATATCTCTTTTTGAAATGCACTTTCATGTTTTCAAAAACATCTTCTGACATGTATCTGTAGGAGCTTTCCCTGGCCTTAGTTGATTGCAAGTATTGATTGTTGCTTTACCTGAAGCAGTTTTTGTAAGAATATCCTAAAATACTGTTTTTCCTAGTCTTTAATTCTAATTAATTAAAATGAGATTTTTGTTTTATTTTGTTTTGGAGCTTCCTTGTATATTTAGACTTCATTATTTCTTTCCTATAGGTACGATGTGACTGGTATATATTTGCATTTCTGTCATCTTTACCTTGGGTTGGGAAAGAACTATATGAAAAAAAGGATGCTGAAATGGATCGCCTGTTATCTCAGACTGAAAGCTATCTGAAGTAAGTTTTAGCACATAAAAATATATTGTCATCTGTACAATCAGAGATTAATTGCTGTTATTGTTTGTTTTACAAATGAACTAAGTTTTAAATATGAAGTTATATGAAAAAAGTCTTGAATATAAAAAAGATGAAGTGGTGTTGGAATTTCAAAATGTTTAATTCTCTATAGTATTAATGTACATTGAAAATCTTATTTGTGCTGGAGAGCCTGCAGTTGTAACTGTGCTCTGCATAGACAGATGAGATTCTGCAGTGTGCCTGCCTTCTCTCTAGGTATTTCAAATTAACTCTACCGTCAAGATATGATAATAGTGATATTTTAAATGTTTACAAACCTATTGTTTGTGTCTTATAGTCTTGAACTGAAAAGATGAAATAGTAATAGAACTTTACTAGGAAAACACTGCTGTCCTGGTCAGCCTTTTAAATATTGGGTTTTCTTTCCTGTGTAAACAGACGCCGGCAGAAGATTCACGTGCCCATGTTACAAGTTTGGACTGCTGATAAACCTCATCCACAAGAGGAAGTGAGTGGATTTTACTTTGCACTCTTCCAAAAAAAATTTTTTTTTTATTTTTTTCTTCTCTTGTTAAAATGGGCTCTTGCCAATCTGTTAAATTAAAAGGTGCCTTTAAAAATATTAATATTTGTGCATTATTTCCTGTCTGTCATTATTCCCAGTGGATTCTAGGTAAGGAGATCTCTTAAGTCTTGGGCCTAAATTACAGGTTGTGTTGAGTGAGTAGGAGAGTGGGGTTGTTTGTTTGTTTTTGCTACTGACAGCTCCCCTGAGGGAATGTTATTTTATAACATTTTTATTTTTAAATTATTTTGTTACAAAATAATTTATCCTTTTGGGAAGTGCAGCAATAGGACTTTGTATTAAAAGGGCTTTTCTGGGAAGCAGAATGTAAATACTTACCCTTCCATGTTTTCCTTCTTTATATAGTGGCTTGGCTTTTTTTTTTTTTTCCTTTTCTTCCCCCACTTCTAGATAGGAATACGTACAAAAGAAATACCTACAAAATTACGCAGCATTTGTTGAGGAATGGCATTCCACAATCATAGCAAGCGTGCTGCAGAGGAGAGGTTATTTTAAAAAACAAAATACTTCTGATACTTCTTGTATTTCCTCTCTCAAATTACTCTGAGAACAAACTTAGCTGGGAAAATATGATAAGATTTAAACCAGTTGTCCAATTATGGCTGACTTATCAGCATGAATGTTCTGGCTGCCTTATATTTAGCCATTTAATTCACTAAGGGAGAGAGAGCGTGGTACTCAGTGCCATGAGCATGACTGTTCTCTTCAGGTATACTTGTTAACTAGTTTTGTCCACATCTTGTAATGTCAGATAACTTCAATAAAGGCAAAACTTTTGCATGTAAAGGCAATTATAACTTAAGCTCACATTCTGTAAGGCCACAGAGTGGGGCCTTCTGTGTGCCCTCTTCCTCTGAGTTTTTGAGTATTTTTAAAAAGAGTGTAGAAAGCAATTAAATGAGAGAATCTATTGCCAGTTGTACAGGCAACTCTACCATCGCAAGGAAAATGCTGGAACTAACAATTTTGTTGAAAACCATGGCAAAAGTATTTACTAGTCAGTATTATCAAATGTGCAGTAGCTGGTAGCTTGGGTTGCTTTGGGAAGAGCATGCCAGTCCTATGGAATGTCTCTGTGGCTAAAATATTGATATTATTTATCTTTTAATGCCACCAATCAACCCTGACTGAAGTTCATTGTAGCCACTCTGTGGTCTTGGTGGCAGAATCAAAGAACAAGAGTCTGCTTGGATTCTTAGGCTGCATTTCGGCGTTTAAAACTTTGACTGTAGTTAAACTTTACTAACACAATGATATGTGGTATTAGGAGCAACTCTGATGATCAGAGTTCTTAAATTATATCTTGTTTACAGAATCAGTAGATGATCTCTAATAAGCAATTTAAGCACATTTTTTCCCTCTGAATGTAATAGAGTTTAAGAAACACATTTTTTTATCATCAAAGGAGTGTCAAGACTTGTTACAAGGATGAGTGTATTTGATGTTTCTTCCCTTTTTTTTTTCTTTTTTTTCCTCTCTCTCCAGTATCTAGACTGCCTTTGGTCTCAGATCCAGAAGTTGAAGAAAGACCGTTGGCAAGAGCGACACATTCTGAGGCCCTACTTGGCTTTTGACAGCATTCTTTGTGAAGCATTGCAACACAATCTGCCTCCGTTCACTCCTCCACCTCACACTGAGGATTCAGTGTACCCAATGCCAAGAGTTATTTTTAGGATGTTTGACTACACGGATGATCCTGAGGTATGTGCTTGCTATGGGAGGGAGCTGGTTTTACAGCCAGGGCAATATTGGCTGAAGTATGATGTCCCTTCTCCCATAATGGCTAATGGTTTCAAGATCCATCTGTCTTAGGTGACTAGAAGGTCTGGGTAATTAAGTTGCTCATCAGAGCAGATTTATGAGAAGAACTTAAATCAGATTTTTTGCTTTCACTCAAAGTGGCTGCATTGAATGGGTTCTCTAATGGATTCTCTATACAATAATCATATAACTGTATTCAGGTAGTAGCCTTTCCTTCTGTTACACTGATGGCTTTTAGCTCTTCTTAGCCTAACTGCCCGTAGAAATATATTAGACTGTTCTGCAGTATACGTCAATGAATTCCCGTGGAGGAGCGTGCAACAAGAGTTGATTGGGTTAGATCAAAGATCTCTCTGGCCCAATATTTTCTCCAGCACTGGTCAAGTGCATTGTATTTGCACAACAAATGCATAGACAGAAGTGAACAAGAAAGGAATATGTGTATTTTTCTTTTCCCTCGCAAGTACTTTCCTACCTCCCTTTGTCTGTCACATTGTAACTTAATTCAGTGGCTCCTAATTCTTTAAACAAAGATGACAGTGTATGCTTTCTCTGCTCTATCCAGGCCATTCCTGACTTTGTGTATCTTCATATTTTATCTCAGATACGTTTCCTTCCAGCCTGCATGGTAGTAACCTGCTAATTGCTACACATACGTACATACACACACACACACACAGAACCTCTTCTATTCCCTAGATTGTTCTTTTCCTATTTTACTGAAACTTTTTTTGGGTTGGCCATATTGCTTTGGGAACAGATAAGGAGGAGCATGGAAAACAAGGCAATAACTGCATGTAAGATATAGAAGGTGGATACTCCATGAAGTTACAGTGGCATTCTTCTTTGATTCCTTTACTTTTTGTGCTGAATCCAATGTTAATTTTAGTTTTGAACATAGATCTGATGTTTGTGTGGAACTCTGCAGCTGGTTTTTCAGTCCTAAACAGTATGTGGTAGCTTAGAGATCAGTGTGTTTATGTGGAAGTTGGACTAACTTTTCCACCTATAAATACACATAGAGTGTATTTATTTAATGTTAACCTAATTACCAGCATAATCTTCCATAAACTTGTTGTATTTATTACTTTACCAGGGCCCCGTTATGCCTGGCAGTCACTCCGTTGAACGATTTGTAATAGAAGAGAACCTTCACTGCATCATCAAATCCCATTGGAAAGAGAGAAAGACTTGGTAGGGGAATACTTAATGCCATGGGGTCCAGAACCCCTTATGCTACTGCAGCTTCTGCCGCATCTAGGGGAGCAGGGGTTTCTTGGGAGGGGAATTCCTGGATAATACAGAATGTGTGTCACAAAGAAAAGACACACCTGGCTCTTTGCATGCAGCACTGCGGATGCTGTGTTTGTATTATATTTCCTGGAATTTTCAAGTAACTGACGTGTTTTGGTACAGCCAGGCTTGAACTGATTCTGTCTATAGCTGGTCCTGCACTGGAGTTTATAAACCTGCTTTTGCTCTTTCTATTTTTACATTCTCTTCAGCGTTGCATTGCAGAAATGAACTAGCTCTGGGGAGCCATTGCAGGCCAAATTTTATTAGCTTGAATTCAGCTGTGCCAGGAAATAGTCTAGCTGCAATTCTTTGTTTCTGCCTGAGTAATATCTGATGTGGGTAACTGGTAACCTAGGTGATTTGCTGCTGATATCTGCAACCTGCTTTTGCTTCCAAGTAAGAGCTACCAGACTTGGTATACTATGCAAAAAAAAAATGGGTGGAAGCATGTTTTGATGGTATATGGTGCAGATTTTTGAATCAGCACAAATCAGAAATTCAGGATTGTGGAAGTCGCTGAAATGTGTGGGCTTTTGTTTTTTAATTCTCTGAGGAAAATAAGACTAATGAAGGTTTAAGAGGTACCAAAGAGCCAGAACAAAAATCAGAAAAGTAGTTGTTTCCTGTGTAATAATGATGGATGACAATGAGCTGAATTATAGTTGAGGCTGTTATAGCCTAAAAATTTCTGGTGTAGTCCATTAGTTTAATAGTTAAGAATGACTTGAAAGCAAATCTGTTTGTTTTTTTTTTTTCCCCTCTTCATGTACCAAAATACTTTTTTTTAGGTATTAATCAACATATGCCAACATACAGATAAATATCACTAAACTGCATTTTACTTCTCATTGTGTCTTTCAAGGGATGTATTAAATAAAGATAAAATATGACCTTCTGATCCATGGTTTAGTCAATATTGGTACGATCTTGTGTTGTTTCTGTTGTAAAATTTCTATGGAGGAGTGTGCAATTTTTGGAAGGGCGGTTAATATGTGCTTTGTAAGGTGTAAACTCTTGCATGAAGTTAAGCATTTCCTGGAACTCTACTTGATATTATGCTTTATTGTGGATAAGGTGGGTTATGTTTAAAATTAAATGTATCTTATTTTGCAGTGCTGCACAGCTGTTAAGCTATCCAGGAAATAACAAGATCCCCTTGAACTACCATATAGTTGAGGTATGTGTTTTATAGGTAATATCTTCTGCGGCTCCTTTATTTTCCAAATTACACATATCAATTAACAGCATGGTAAAGCCATTAAGTTTCCTTTCTTTTGGAAGCTTTTCCTTCTTGAGTAAAAGAAAAACTATTAAATGAGCAGATTCCATACTGTTGAGTATTTGCTGCTTTGGGGTTTAAATGCCTACCCACCCACACACCTTCTACTCCTCCCTGGAAAAAAAAAAAAGCAACATTTTGCTTGGAATCAGGTAAATAAGATCCCTTAGTGTATTACTGTGGCAGACTGTGATATTTTTGCAAGACTTTTTTTGCAGTTCTAAATATGTTACTTTTCCTGGTGTACAAGGCATTTAGATGTTTTTGTTTGTTTGTTTTTTTGAATAATCAGATAACTAATAAGGGAAAGAACATGGGGAAATAGAGATTAAAATACAGGATATTTCACTTAAATATCGGAGAGGAGGAAAAAAGCTGAATTACTTTGAGAGTGGTGAGAAAGTTTGTGGAATCGCTATTCTTGGAGTTATTTAAAAGCTGACTAGAATAATGGCCTTGGGCAACCCGTTCTGACTGGTCCTACTTTTGGAGCAAAAGGTTAGACTACCCAGTCTCTGGAAGTTCTTTGCCACCTCAGCTGTTCTGGTTCTCCTGTGTATTAATCTTTTAAATCACTTGGAACTGTTGTGTTGCAATGGCACTTCTAGTAAAGTAATGGTGTGTTTCCTCCTTGGGAAACCTCCATATTGGAGTATTTTAAATAATAGTATTAATTAATAGATTTAATATTATGCTTAATGTTAAATAAGCAGAAGAATATTTTTTTTCCTTGCTGTCTCTATGCAAAAATACAGAACTGTGTAAAGCTCCGTTCATCACAAATTGTAAGGCTTTAAGAGATTTGAGTGATAATGTCAACTTGTCATATGAAGGCTTTATGAAGAAGTGACCAAGCAATCTTAGGTAGAATTCTTACTTTGATAAAGATGGAGTTGAAAATTTATTGTTTTACCAAAATGCCAAATAGACTAAAAGCCATAAAGCTTGCTTTTGGTCACTTTGTCCCTCTTGTACTCCGAATTCAGAAGGGAAATCTTAAAAAATGCTTTTACCTCAAAGCAATTTCTGTGGCTGCAAGTTCTCAGATGCTGTGAATGATGGCATGGCTGTCTGTTTTATGCTTCACTGTACATTAACCTCCACAAATATTATGGTTCATGATTAAATATGCCAGTGCGTTTTCTAGTTATTCAGAAACTCAAATAACAAAGGTTTCTATAGATAAAACTACTGGAAGAAATGTTTGCGGTATAAATTATTTGCCTAAAATTGTTAGTTTCCTTTTTCCCATAATTATTTGGAATTATTTTAAAATATTAATATATTTCTTGCCCTTGACTGCTTATTTTGGAAAAAAAAATAAAGCTACAGTGGTTTTAAGGATCAGTATGGATTTTGTGGACTTATTCAGTCTGTTAAATACAGTCCACTTCTAAGGTTTGACAGTCAAGTCATGTTGCTTTCAGCAGCTGTTTACCTGAGTTTCATCAGTGAAGTATTTCTTGCTTGGCAAAAAACAATAGTATTAATTTGGTCTGTTAAACAAAGGAATGCCTTACTTAAACTTGGGAATGTCACACAGTAAGGCAGAAGAAATTATAACTTGTGCTTGGTACCTTCCCAAACGTGTCTGCTCCTGGCATTCCCCAAGGCTACAGCTCTCTGTTTGTCAGGCCAAGCAGAATGCTCTATCATATCTAAGTTGATACAAAGCATTCCAAAATGTGTCCCGTCTTACAATAGCTCATCACGTGGGTGATTATCAACAGAAAATGGCCAGGTAGCATCACTGGGTTGTATTAGGTGTGTAATGCTGGTGTTGTATGTGGAGTTAATATCTTAATATTAAAAGAGGAGGGCAGCTAAAGTGAACTTGTACTGTGCACTGTTAACACCATTTCTGGAAGTTTCTCTGTTATTCCCAGAGCATATATTTGACTGAATAAAAGGAGTCTTTTTTGGTATGCAGTTGCTTAAGTTTGATTCCCTTTTTTTTAATTTATTTATTTATTGAAGCTCAAGGTTGTACAGGCAAGCTTTGGTTGTGTTTTGATTTGGTATTGTCTTCTCTTACAGGTTATATTTGCAGAATTGTTTCAACTTCCATCTCCACCACATATTGAAGTCATGTATACAACACTCCTCATTGAACTGTGCAAACTTCAGCCTGGCTCCTTACCACAAGTTGTATCCTTTTGTTCTGCCAAAGAGCATTTCAAAAGTGGAGTTTCTGATGTGTTTGTTCTGTTCCCCAAAATATGGAGTAGCAGTAAATACTGTCAATAACATATTTTACAGCAGCTGCATTAAACTTGACTTGTAATACCTGTGTGAAGGGAGCATAGCCCACTAACTACAAGTCCAGTCTTCTCCACCTCCTGGAAGTAGAACTGACTTATTCTCACTTTCTTTTAAGTCTCATTTTAGCACATATATAAAATACAGTTCAGATCTAAACAGTTTCCTGTTTAGATCTGGACTGTGCATTGCATGTCTGCAGACCTTAAAAACCTCAGGAAGATGTTACCAATTTCAGAGATCTGTGGTAATTACCCTGTATATGCACCTGCTTTTTTTTTTTTTTTTCCCCTCCAGTGTGAAATGTATCAGGTGGCTTAAAGTAACTTGCCTGAGTTCACATCCAAAAATGCTGAAGAAGGAAGGATATCTCTCTGCTGATTCCAAGTATTACATTGTTGCTATTTTGTTGCCACTTGAGATAATCCTTTTAGAACAATTTGCAGATTCTGATAATGGAGGGTTGTTAACAGCTACTATTCACTGTTCATTTAATTCCCAAATCTTTGGTCTGCTTCAGAATATCACCCACTGTTTGTGAATCATCTAATCTCAGCAAGCAGAGTTTGGTCTAGCCTTTATGCAGTTGGTGCTAAGCATTAATAGGGAACTCATGGCAAGGGACCTGTCAAGGTTGACTGGTCCTTTGGATAAGGCTGATATAGACTTACATTTTCAAGTGTTTAGTGATGCTTGTTAGAAGTAACAACAGCAGGGTGTGAAGCTAGAAGGGTTTGACTGCAGAGGTGTCCTCTGTTAAGGAGGCTGATAATTGTTCATGTTAGTGCAGCTTTCATTATCATGTGATAGGGTTTCCTACATCCCGTACGAGCAACAAAAGCACTCTCGTACAAATGAAAGAGGTTTGAATTAGGAGGTGGATGATACTTATTGCCTAGTCCTCTTTCTGATCTTCCCCACGTTGCATAGATTCAGTGCGATGTACCCAATCTTGAGCTGTCAGTAGAAAGAAACAACTATGAAGTTCCCCTTTCAAGTTTGAAAGGAGTGATGTCTGTCTTGTATAATGTTATGTTAACCTTAATATTAAAAAACTTTAAGCTTGCGCAAGCCACAGAAATGCTGTACATGCGTCTGGATACAATGAATACCACATGCGTAGACAGGTAACTATATGTTTTGAAAGTAAGAAAAAATTCTTAGCTTTTGCTGGGTATTCCTTCATCTCTGAAAAGACTCGCCAGAAATCCTTGCTGTAGTCCTTTACAGAGTCTCTCTGGGGCTTTAGCTTGAGCCATCTAGAGGCAGTTCCTCATGCTTGTTTCTGCTTCTCAGAAACATCTACTGAGGGTTAATAGCCTGACAGTATACACCGCCGTTAAGATCTATGAAAACTTTCTCACATGGCTATCCTCTTCTGACTTTTCCTACTCTGTCTGCTTCCTAACTATCCAAGAAGCATTTTGGAAATGACTTATGCAACACATGCCATCTAGAGGGAGAGACGGGTGGTGAGTCCTTCTTTGCGGGGGGGGGCACGCGTTTGAGTGAAATGTACATTATGTAGGAGAACTGGTAATTAATGGTCAAAAACATGAAAAACCTCATAGCATGTTTCTATTTTACTTTATATTCTTATAGATTTTGAATTCATATGTATTTTATATTGATAGTAGATTTATATAATCTTAAGAGAGGAGGAGATGCTGTGTGTGTGTCTACAGGGGCTAGTTTCAGACCTCTGTGTCTGTCAATGCAGATGGCTTTTTATTGCTGTGATGGTTTTAGAATGAAGAAATTACACTTATCTTAGCAGAGTAGAAAACACTTATAAGAAAACTTCATTGAAAAGCTTTACCGTACTTCTGGTATTTAATGGAGCTTTTTCTTTTCTTTTGATAAAGGTTTATTAACTGGTTTTCTCACCACTTGAGTAACTTTCAGTTCCGTTGGAGCTGGGAAGACTGGTAAGTCTCTCTGCCTGTCAATCAAAATTATTACTGTAAAAGTTTTAAACTGACAAACTTATTCATCAAACATCGCAGCAGAGCAGACCTGTTGATTGCTTTCCTCAAATTCTATGGAGATCTCTCATAACTCATTTATCACCATTCCATGACAAATTATCTTCGTATCTTTTTAATCATTATAATATCGAGTAACTTTGTAATGAATCTCAATCTAGTACAAGAGTTCCCTCAAGGAGGGGAGTAGAAACTGATTTCTTGTTGATTCGTCCTGTTTTTTTCTGTTAAAAACTTCGGAGACAGCTCCCTAATTTGCCTTTAATGAATTGCCTTGATTCTTCTTCCTTTTAGTTCCTGTATTCAATGTGTATTGTTGCTCTCTTCCAACCCCAAACTTTCATTATAAGTCACCTTTGCAACATTATGAGCTGCTTCTGCGTCCTCACTGCCACGTTGCAAAATCCCTGCACCTTAAATCCCAGTAGACCTGGCCCTGCCATCTGTTCTTATGCCAAATCTGGAGCTTGTACCTCTAGCAGGAGCTTCTTGGACTCCCTCAGCATATAACCACAGCTTCCCCAAAGCTTTGCATTCCAGGGAGCATGCTGGATGCTTATGTCCACCCTGTATGTAAGTCTTCTACGTGGAAAGAGGTCACCTGGGATTATGTCCTTCCACAGTCACAACTCCTCGGTATATGAGTTCCATAGCCAGAGTGCCCTCCTTCTCCTTGTGGAGAGGAGTCAGCACTGTTTGTGATGCGTAACTGCAGCTTTTGCTCAAGTTCCTTGTGCTTTCCTCCTGTGGTGCTGTGAGCTTTCCCATTATCCTGGTATGCACTCACGTTGACTGACTGGATGGCAGTCTGTAGTCAGCTGTTTTTCCCTTTGCCTGGATGTCTTATGGTGGGAGTGCTTATGGAGAGAGTGTAGTCTCTCTCCCAAGCTGACATGTCTTACAAAGCTCATAAATGTAACTGTATTTGAGACTTTTCTTTGCCTGCAGTCCTTTTCAAATCATCCAGATGCTCAAAAACTAGTGTGAGGGAGGAACAAACAATGGAACTGCCCAAGTGTCCTGTCCCCCCTCGCCCGAAAAAAGGGAGAACAGACTAACCACAAGCACAGTGCATTTTAATTATGGGGTGGTGGGAAGGAGAGCTACTCAGAAATATATTGCATAAAGATGAGATTTCAAGATTGCTAATGCCCAGTAAGGAAATAGTGATAAACTGCTTCATTATCTTAAAACTGCCTATGCTATAAAATAGTCTTAAGCAGTCTAATTATGTATAGACAGTGAACATGTTGTACCTGCCAGTCCAAGACCAAAAGATATTAGAACCTGTCCATTTGCTAAAATGTGTTGTGTCTTGTCCTTTGATAGGTCGGACTGTCTTACTCAGGACCTTGAAAAGCCTAAACCCAAATTTGTGAGAGAGGTATTAGAAAAATGCATGCGGTAAGTAAGACTTCTGATATGCTTCTTTCCCATTTGCAGTCAAAGCAAAGCTTGATCATTGCTTCCAGATACTGTCATATTTTTCTTGGTGATCTTAATTTTTGCTGACTTAAAAAAAAACACAAGAGCATATGGTCAGGACTGAATTTAGGATTGTTGATGGAGGGGCATAGGAGAAGCAGCAAAATGTTCAGAAAATCTGTATAATTCAGCATCCTGCATGAAAAACCACCTGTTTTTTCAGCAATTTGGTAAAGGAAATATGAGAATATTGTACTACAGAAATACCACAGGGAGAATGCATTTTGTATTTCAGCAAAAATTCTAATAGTGAAATTACATTATTTTTAAGAGTAAAATAAGCTGGGAAGTGAAAACTTTTTTTCTGCTTTGAATATATCTCACTGGTTACCTCCATAGCATCTTAGTCTGCTGCACAGGGTGTGCTACCGACTGTCGTCTTAATTTTTTTGTGAGCTAACCTAATTACACTGTGGATGAAGCATCAGTATCTATGAACTCAAATATTCATTTTCTCTATCTCTAGTAAGTTTAGATAGCTCGTACTCACTGAAGAAACATGTTGATATTTGTTCTGTGAAAATCAAATACAACCAGTGAGTTCAGTTGGCTTTGAAGTTATTCCCAATTTTATTGTTGTGAAACTTCCTTTTTCCAGGCTGTCCTACCACCAGCGAATAATAGACATTGTTCCTGCAAGCTTTTCTGTCCTCAGTCCTGCAAATCCCGTGTGCATTTACAAATATGGAGATGAAAGCAATAGTAAGTATTAAAGTTACTGAGAGGTCACTTTGAAGAAAAATGTGTTTTGGAGCCAGGGAACACAAAAACTGAGTGTAATGTCATTTGTCATCATGAAAAGTAGAGGTGCAATAAATATGCTTGATTCTGATGTAGGTAAATGTTCCGTGTAAACAAGTAATATAGCTGAAGTTTGGATCTTTCTACTGTAATCTTGATTACTTTAAAAATGAAATGAAAACTCACGTATATGAGGTCAGTCTTACTGAGATGGCTGGGTGTTGGCTCATCAGCATTGCAGTGCTTGTCAGTTCTAAAATTGGAAACATCATCTATTTTCCTTGTTCAGGCAGAATACTGCACTCAAAGTCAGCATAATGAAACACAATGTGGTCTTGTTTATTGAACTTCATAAAACAGCAAATGGTTTACCAGTAAACTTGGTTTAATGAAGCATACAGAGCCAGTGAGACATGTGAAAGTTGAGGTAGAAAGACTTTTTTTTATTGAGAACAAAGATGATCCTAATCATAAAAACCATCATCAAATATGGTGAGAAAAATAAGGAAGTACTGTGTTTTTAGGAAATTGGATGAAACTGGAGCAGAACTTCAGACAAATAGTGCCTGGTTTTGTTTTGTTGTCTTCAGTTCTTCCAAAAGAAGGCATAGCTGGGAAGTACACTTGCTGTCTGAGAAAAAAAGATACAAAAATTCTCACTTGCATTCTGCATTTTTGCCCTTATTGCTTTTGTTTAGGATCTCTTCCTGGATACACTGTAGCCCTCTGTTTAACAATTGCAATTAAAAACAAGGCCAGTAATGATGAAATCTTCAGCATTTTAAAAGATGTGCCTAATCCAAACCAAGATGATGATGATGGTAAGAGTTCAGCTGTTTAGCATTGCAAGACTGTTACTCCTTCAGCATCTGACTAGTCATTCTTTATTCCTGGAGGTGTGCTAGTTTAACTGCTGTATGCTTTCTCGTGTAACCGTTTCAGTTTAGCAGTAAATGGAAGGAACAGTTTCAGGGTTTGCTTCATACACATAATATGCAGAAGCAGGCCTGTATTCCTTAGTGGAGGTGAGACCTGATGCTCAAGATGTAGCTGTGATCAACAGAGCACAAAGTTTAACATGCTTCTTGCCTTGAGCCCAATTCATGCTGTCAGATTTAACCCTGAGATCAAGGGTCCTTGGGCTCACATCAGAGCTCTCCTCTCCACAATACAGTCCCATGGCAAAGGAGATGCCAATGTGCTGGCTTCAGTCTCCTGTAGGTGGAGACTCGCAACAGGACTCCATTCAAGTTCTTTTTAACTTTGCAGCTATGGGCAAAGCTTAATTCCTGCCTGTGTCTGCTTGTGGGCCAGCAGGAACTTGAGAAGTCATCTTTTAAAACAACTTACATAGTTGAGTTTTATTTGCAAGGATTGTTATGCAGGCAGAAGAACAATGACCCATTTTTTTTTTTGCCTTGGGAACCAGTAACATCTTTTTTTGATTGTTCTCATTTCTGCCTGTCATCACCAGCAGGCCTACGGCAGTGTCCAGGGGACTTAGCACCATTCACCTCTCACATGCATATTTGCTTCTGGCCAAACTCTCCATCCTAATCATCTTCACCTTCCCCATCCTCACACACGCTTCTTGCTTTGTACCTATCGGGCTTCCAGCTTTCTTTCACTCCCTACTGCTCTCCATCAGTTATGTTATGTGATCATAGCATGACTGTTTTTGCTGTCTCCTTCAGTGACCTGGAATTCTCTCCCCATATTTTCCCTGTGACAAAATGGGAGTGCTAAGATCTTCACGTTTGAGAATCTTAGTAACTTCCGGCCCAGTATTGCAAAATCTTGATTGCTGAAATTTTATATCTTATGAAATGAGTTAAAACCGTAAATTGTCTTTGAAAGTTTAGCTCACAAGCTCTATTTTAAGTATTTACTGTTTCAACTGAACTTTCAGATGAAGGATTTACCTTCAACCCTCTGAAAATAGAAGTTTTTGTTCAGACTCTGCTCCATCTAGCTGCAAAGTCTTTCAGCCACTCCTTCAGTGCCCTGGCCAAGTAAGTGCAGTATGTGTGTTTTGGGGCTTGTGGAACTATTCAATTCTGAGAGAGAAATATTTGGTGAAAGAACTGAACCACAATCTTCAAGCCATGTTTTAGGTGCTCCACAATACTATATGGTGGTATGTTTTGGAGGAGCTAGCAACACTTCTTACTGAAGTAACAGTAGTGTAGTAGTGTAGTGTAGTAAATGCTAGGCTACATAGGTGAATGAAGTTAACAGAATATGTCAAAACCAAGCTGTGTGTATTTAGGCACAGCTTCTGCATGTTTTAGGAACCTTTCAGGTAAGAACAGCTGGATCAGTTCTGCTCATGTTTGCACATCTGTGCTTTTGACCCAAGTAGCTTTCCAAGTAATTTTCCTGAGGAATATAGTTCATTATGGTTCTTTGGAGATGATACTGCACTGTTTTGAGAAATATCATGTGCTGAAAAATATTATCAGTATTGCATCCTTTAAATGACAGTTTTTAAATCAAACAAGTTGGGACAGTTTGGCAAATGAATCAGTTTTAAAATTACTCATTTGCTGAAAGTTTTAAGGAGCAGATGTATCTTCTTACATCAGAATGGCTAGAAAGCTCCCATTGCGACATTTCATACTACCAGTAGGACTCAAAAAACATTAAGTAAGCACAAGAAGAAGAAAAAACATGAAACCTTTAAAGCAGCATGCTATAAACTTCATCTATCAAAGCAAATTAAAATGTACTTCAAAATATATTGGAGTGTATCTCTTAAAAATGTGCTTTAACTTTTAAAGATTTACTTCATTATTAGAAGTAAGTTATTTCATCTCATTTTGCTAGTATGTACCTGGGAAGTACTCCTAAGTTTCTTCAGTATATAGGAGGCACTTGCATGCATGTTAATGACTTATTTTTAAGTGCACATAGAGAAATTTTTAAAGCCAGTACAAAAACCTGATTTTGTACCTAGAAATTTTGTAGAGGCAGTGTTTGTAACAAGTAGCAGATTGTCCACAGTTAAGAGTACAAGAGGCAGGAAGCTGTAATACTGTCCCCGCTGCACACCGACAGTGGCAGCCACCAGATTGAAAAGAGCCCCTCCGTTTCACAGTTACCTTACGCTACGCTGGGGTGTGAGTGGCTAATAGCAGTCAGCATATTTTGCTAAAATAGAGGTTCTAGCAGCCTTTCCCTCAGTAAGGGTGCATTGAGTAACTCTGTAAATCTACAGAAAGCCATAGCGAGAGCAAAGTCTAAGGTTCAAAGGAAAATAAATTTTGCTTCTGCTGCGTATAGATAAGCTCTCCAAGCATGACAGTGTCTCCAGCTTTTCAAAGTAAGAGGAAAGGTAGCTCAGCTTCAGGGAGCAAATTTGCCATTAAGATTTAAGTTGCTCTTAGGAACTGTCTTGTCTACTGTAGCATTTTTAACTTGGGTCAGCTATGGTCTTCACAGATAGTTGTCCAAAAATTGCTGCAAGTAGTCCCTATTTAAGCTGTTTGCCTTGCACCTACTGATTGGCCCTATTTTATATATACTGACTA
Organism: Crypturellus tataupa; assembly: GCA_034781795.1. NCBI lineage: Eukaryota > Metazoa > Chordata > Aves > Tinamiformes > Tinamidae > Crypturellus > Crypturellus tataupa. The sequence goes on from JAWLRI010001032.1 coordinate 1,439,423, forward strand.
CTTTAATCTGTTAAAAGGTTCCATGAAGTCTTCAAAACACTTGCTGAAAGTGATGAGGGGAAACTCCATGTCCTGAGGGTTGTATATGAAGTTTGGAAAAATCATCCACAGGTAAGAGGGGCAAACAACACATACTTTTGTGGGTTTCAAATCCTCAAAGGTCATGTAAAGTATAAAAGTAAAAAAGAAAAGTTGCTTTTTCTACTTTAAAAATGCTGTCTGTATACTGCTGTTATTTGAAGGAGAATTCAAATTATATTTACTTTAGCATTGCAGTGCATAAAATGAAGACTGGGCGTAATATATATTCTTTATTAGTACAGCCTCTTTTTTTTCCCCCTCAAAGTTTATTGTAGAAGCACAACAGTTGTCATTTTGACTCTTGGCTTTGTGCTGTGTTTGGCTTAAAAGAGGAAATTCTGCAGAAAACCTGTTTCTGTTCAAAACTGGAATGCTAGAGCAGCTCTTTGTATATTCCAAGATGTAAATGTAACACAAAAGCCAATTGCGCTATTACAAGTGAGGAAACTTAATTTTCTCTCTCTCTCTCGTTTTTTTTTTTTTTTTTTTTTTTTTTGCTTTGTTTTTTGTTTTTTGTTTTTTTTTTGTTTTTTTTGAGGGGGTTGACTTTCTTTTTGGTTGATGGTGAAAGCTGTGCCTTAAAACGTGCTGGAATTCTGCTGCTTGGGCAGCATCGCTAAAGCTGCAGCCAGTTATTGTTCAGAACAGATCAGTCTGATAATGCAGTGATTTAAGTTTACTCTTGAGCCAGAGGAAATAATACTCTGAAAGACTATGAAAGTTGCCTTGGTTGTTAAGCTGTCCTGTTTCTTCACAGTGGTTGTTGCTTCCATCAGCTGCCACTTTTTTCAATTAATGGAATTGTATAAGAAACTTGCACTTGATTTCCTTACGTTAAGCCACTCTTCAAGATTTGATCTCACTGAAAACACTGTACAGTCATTGCTTCTGGATGTAAAGTCCATTCTCCACTCTTACTAAAAGGACTTAGTAGTCTAAAGCCAGAACAAGTTTTCTGACTAAAATACAAGTAAAATCTTAGTTCTACTTTATAAACATCTGTAGAAAACAACAAAAAGTGTTTTGTTTTCTTAATATATAAAACTTCCCAAATATTGACCTTCAAAATGTGATGATTAGTCTGACCTACTTCTAGTTTTGTCACTTAACTGGATTAGAGGAAAAAAAAATATTATTAGAACCTAATATCCATAAACTCTTCTTCTTTGTTCCTCTGTATCACAGCGTGACCAAAATTAGATGAAGTTTCAAATGCAGACTGAACAGTCATATTAGACGTTAATGAACATACCAAAATTGTATTAAAAATGTCAAATGGTAAATTAAGGAAGGTCTGTTGCTTAATTTGTGGAACTTAGATTTTGCATTCCTGAGTGCATTCCAGTTCAGCCTATAGGCTTCTGATGAAGCCCTGTGTTCTCCTTCTGCTCCCAATCTCCCTGGTGCACAGAAGAGATGGTCCCCAGACAGCAAGACACCTGCCCTATGTCTCTTTCCTTATGGTTACCAATTCTTTAGTGCCTATAATCCACTTTACCTGTAGTTGGAAATGTGTCTTCTTACTGCTGATTCTCAGCCAGCTATTTTTCCAAGGCTTTGTTACTGAATGATGTCTGTTGTTTAGTGAGGTTGTGGAGATTTCATAAAGAGAAACACTGAGATGAGAAACACTGAGGTGGGATGTTTCCCAAAATTGTAGGCCTGCATTACATGGAAGATGAGACTGAGTAATTGTAGATCCCTCTTGGCACTGCAGAAAGACAAATAGGGTATAGATGGTACCCTGGGGCTTGGAAGATGAGTCCTGAGTCTCCTGTGTGATTCATTCAGTGACTTCAATTTTCTCCTCTAAAGGGAGCTTTGTTACACATCCTCATTGGAGAATAGGTGGTTGTGAGGATAAATATATTGCAGTGTGTAGTTCTTGGATATTGTGACAATCAGGTACATGAGTAACTAAGATAAATCCTTTGTTCTGAATAGTTTGGAACTGCTTTAGTCAATATTTGATTTCTGTATTTGTCTGCTTGATGCTCACAAACACCCCAGAGTTCTGGCAAGGCCGTTGTAAGTGCTTCCATTGAGTGTACAATGGTAGTGATCCTAAAATGAAGAGGTCCTGCAGGAAGAGCTTGTCACTCTTGGAGACTGTTGCAGTGTAAGAGGAGGATAGTGGTTGCTTTTCACTTGTGGATGTGTGAATATGTCCTGTTTGGCTACCCTGATGTCAATACCTGGGACTGACTTCTGTGATGCCTTATTTCAATACTTGATGCCTTTATCTTTGAGTGGTGGAAGTACATGTACTACTAAAGAAGGATCCATCACTCTCATGAAGCTGTTCAATAAAATGTGAAGGTGTGCTTTGTAAAATGAATAGCTCTGTTAATCTGAGTAAACTGAAGCTAAACTAACTACAAGTCTGTTCTGCTCATTCAGGTGCTAATGCAGAATTGCGTTATTACAACCAAGGATCATCCAGAGCATCTGAGGCTAGAACATTTGCACAGACTGAATGTTACAGCAAGGCACATTTTTATTTTGATGGAAATATCTTTTTCTTTCCCAAAATATAGATGATTGCTGTGCTTGTGGACAAGATGATTCGAACACAAATCGTTGATTGCGCTGCAGTAGCAAACTGGATCTTTTCTTCAGAGCTTGCACATGATTTTACTAGGTAATATGTGTGAACCTTTTTTTGTTTATAAATTTAAAGTGGCCAGTATGCAGTTTCTCTTCTATGAAGGCTAAGTAGTGGAAGAGAAGGGTACAGTTAACCTCTTTGTTTCTTCTGCAAAATAGTACTGCAGTGTTTTGCTGTCCAAATGGGTTTATGAAATCACAGGGAAATGCAAGGATTCATGAGCATGGCATTTTCCAGGTAGCCCCGAGCATGCTGAGGTGGAATAACACTGGGTGCCGTTCCTAGACAAGGACTGTAGTCTGTGTTGTGTAGCTGCTGGCTTAGTGAAGGCTTGCCCTGGGGTTAGGGGATGTATGTTGCATCACCCTCGATGCAGCACGTCCTGCAGGGGGAGAAGTGTAGTCAGAAAAGCCAGTTTGGTGCAGGCAATGTTGCAGTATGTGTATGCACTAAAATGCCGGTTTGGAAACTTAGTGCAGAAGTAGGAAAGAAATGGTTCTTGGTCTTTCTTACATGAATGCTTTCATACATGTTGAGTGTTTTGTAAATTCCCCCAGTTACACTTTTCTGCAAGAAAGCACATTTTTTTAACATACCACAGCAAAAAATCATGCTGTATATGGTTATTTGAATAAGAATTTAAAGATGTTAAATGGCAGAGTGCTTGATGTGTTGGAACAGTGTATTATGTACTCTTGTGAGTCTTGTGTTTCTCCTAGGTTTTATATTTGGGAAATATTACATTCCACAATTCGTAAAATGAACAAGCATGTTCTGAAGATTCACAAAGAACTGGAGGAGACCAAGGCAAGACTGGCACGGCAGCACAAGAGAGTGAGCAATTTGATTGTAATTCTTAGTATTTTAGGCTAAGCTGTATAAATCTGCATGCTGTCAGAAACAGTTCTGGGAAGGGACAAAATCAGTATGCTTGTCAGGAAGCATGTCTGCAGATATGTGGTCATCCGTAGCTCTAACACCAAAAACTGGTTGCACGTTCTCCATGCAGCTTTGTAAAGGCTGCTGAAGTCAATTCAGTCAAGTCTTTAAAGGCGTTGAGATGTTCTTGCTGGGTTCAAGCATTGCCTCACAAATTTCTCTTCCAATATAAGTTCTAGCTACCTTATTAAATGCCGATAGGAAGCATTACAGCTTGTTTAGGAATTCATTGCATGTGCTTCCTTTTAAAGAGTGCTGGCTTAGATTGTGTGGAAAAGTGTACAGGAACAGCGATTTGTCAAGAAAGTAGCTGTCACTGTCCTTAGGCTGTTGCATTCTGACGTGGACATCTTTTTTTCCTTCCTTTATTTTATTTTTAATACATTTGCCTGGTCTGGGTTATTGTATACAGCACGGTGACTGTCAGACAGCCGCTGTGTTGAGTTGTCCCAAGTAGGGCAGTAAAATATGGTGTGGGCTGTGTCTCTTGGGGTAGCTGCTGGGTCCACAGTGCCATTGCTGATCATAATACTTAACCCTGATAGAATGAAGCCAGTTTATAAATGCGCTACAGGCCACAGAGAGGACAGAATGCCCTTGTGCATATGTAAATATAAATACATATTTATGCATTTAAAAAAAAAAAAAAAACCTTACACAAAATTCTTGCCCAAGGTAATGTCTTAATTTGGCACGAAGTAATGCATAAGCTGTTGTTTTTTTGGAAGAACCCACCCGAGCCGTTACTTCTGTGAGGATCCTGGGAGGTCTATAGGCTTCACCATTTGCCAGTGTCTGTTCATCCCAGCTCCATCTTGTTGTCCTACATTCCCGGCAGCAGCCATCATCGTTGCTCGCATCTTCAGTCTGCATTGATCTGCAGATGGAAAATGCCTGCGATCATTGGGGACCTGGATGCAGTCACTGATATTTCTGTGAGGCAAAGTGCTTCCCTGGCACTTCTGCACTAATTCAGAGCTGCATAGACTCCCTTAAGTGCCAGTTTTCTTTCCTTGCAGTGGATGTATTAATACGTAACCCTGTATATTTTATAACTGCACAGACTTGTTTTACAAATATCTAAAATTTTTAGCTGTTATTTTGTAATATTTTTGCATAGAAATAACCTGAAGAGACTCAAGCAATGTTTATAGTTGAATGTGCCTTTCCTGATGTATCCCATTACTCTTGTATTGTGGACAGCTTCATGAGATTGCAGGTCTGGCACTGTTTGTTGCTAAATTTAAGGCAATGACAAAGGAGTATTTTCCTCACTATTGAACCGGCCGCATCCTGTTCCCATCTAGATGGCAGTGTAGGGATGCATAGTGTAGGTGGCCCTTGCTTTAGCACCCTGGGCTACCACGTCCTCCCTTCCTCCTGTGGTGACCCACCACATCCCTGCGAGCCCCAGCACAGTGTTGGTGCTTGCTGATTCCCACAAGTGTCATTACCAGCCCTGCAGCAGGGCACTTTGCACTGGGTGGCCCCTAGCGCAAGGGTGCGTTTCGCTTTTGCCTCTTGCCTGCCCCTTTACCTCCGCGGGTCTCATTGGGTCACCACATGCCGCTTCACCCGCAGCGAGACAGCGACGACGACGACGATGATGACGACCGCAGCAGCGACCGGGAGGACGGGCCACTGGAGGAGCAGATCGAGCGGCTGCAGGAGAAGGTCGAGTCCGCCCAGAGCGAGCAGAAGAATCTCTTCCTCGTCATATTCCAGGTAACGATCGGTTACAATGCCTCGCCTGTACTCTGTGCTGTAAGTTTAAACCTACAGTGTCATTTTTGTTGGGAATCTCCTCTGGATGATTACGTGAGGAGGGACCAAGAGGCTTACTGTGGGGAAGTGTCAGTTCAGATACCCCCCTGGAAGGACTGTGGGCTCTGCAGAGCAGGGTTTGTTCAGGTTGAAGCACAGAGGAGGTTTCTACCATCATGCAGCTGTTTAACAGGCACAAGGAGATCTGGTTGCAGGTGGTTACCACATTCAGTGTCCTGCAGGTCAGTAATGATCCCCGACACTGCTGTTCAGAGCCTCTTTTCCCTGTGTTCTCTTGTCTGAGGTTAGGAACGTTTTTTTGTTTGACAAGACTGAATCAATGTTTTTCCTGTTGTTCTCCAGCGCTTCATTATGTTGCTAACTGAGCACTTAGTGCGTTGTGAAACTGGAGGAATTGATGTATTTACCCCTTGGTACAAGAGCTGTATAGAGAGGTTGCAGCAAATCTTCCTCCAGGTGAGTTCTGCTTCTCTGTTTAGAAGACTGTGTTGCATAGAAAAACTTTCAGGACTCAAGACCCATGCACTTCGTGCAAATAGCAGTGAGAGCCACCCCCAGCACTGCTCAGAGGACTAACTGTGGTGGTTAGGGAGACCCCTCGGGGCCTGTCCCTACTATAGACTCAGACTGTAGGGTACAGGGTCCTCAGTTACTTTCTGTGCTACCAATATCCATCAAAAAGATGCTAAGATGTGTTTATAAATTTAGTTAAGCTTTGCTTAACAGTTACACTGTCTAAGCTTAACTTTACATGGCAGAGTACTGAGCCAATAAGAATACCAAAATAGATATCTATTAAGTGGCTAAAAATGTTGCAAGAGTCCTTAAATAAGATGCATAAAAACTTAAACGTTAGTTTGGAATTCTTGGCTTTATACTAAACCTGATATCAAGTGGCTGAATAATAGATGGTTATAGAAGTGATGGGAATGTAAAATGTGCTGAAAGATGGGATACTGCTTGGCTGGTGATACGTGGGTGCCATGGGTGAACTCTTCCTGGTCATGGAGGTGACATGAAAGCAAATGTCACGAGTTTCCTGTGATATCCATGCTGTTGCCCCTATGCACAGCATCCTGCATGCAGTTCAGGATCAGGAATGAGCAACCGCAGGGAGCACGGTGCTCTCTGAGAGTCACAGAATCATTACGGTTGGAAAAGACCTTCAAGATTGAGCCCGTCACCCTATTCTGCTAATTCATGTCCCCAAGGACCTCATCTTGAGCACTGCCAGGGATGGTGACCCCAGCACCTCTCTGGGCAGCCTGTTCCAAGGCTTCACCACTCTTTCTGTGTAGAAAACAGGATTTTTTCCAGAATTCCTGAAAACAGGATTTCGACACACACTTCCCTCTTGCAATTTGTGGTGACTCAGGATCATGCTGTTCCTGTCTGTTGTGGAAGTAACATGTCTGTGTTTGCTTGTGCTACGTAACTGTCCTGACTTCAGTGCTTGTGTCTTTCATGTTTGCGTGTGCATAAAGCTGAATGAAAACACCAAAGTCTCGTTGTCTTTCTCTTCCCAATCTACCAGCACCACCAGATAATCCAGCAGTACATGGTGACCCTGGAGAACCTCCTGTTCACGGCGGAGCTGGACCATCACATACTGGCTGTGTTTCAGCAGTTCTGTGCTCTGCAGGCCTGAGGATTGCGCGTGAGCTGAGTCTCGCCTGCAGGACTTCGATGACGATTATTATTATTATTATTTTTTAATAGGAAGACTTGACCTGAGGAAGGAATTTTTTTTTTTCATTAAAAATGTGCTCCTATATAAAACAATGCAGTACTTTAACCAACAGCAACTCTGTAAGCATCGTAAGCCTTAGTAGCTATGACTGGTAGAGGATTGACGTGAAGTAATGTGCAAATTATTTTTAAGCTGTCCTTTCATTTGGTTTGAATCTTGCATTCATGTTAGTATTTTTGTTTTTTCCCCTGTTTATATAAAAATAAAAAAATAGGCAAAAAATATAGGATTGGTTACCTCTACGTGTCCCTTAAAGCAAAGGAATTGCAGAAGTGTGAAGGAGGACACAGTGACTTGTGAGCATGCAGGGAGATGCAGCTTCTCGTGAGCAGTGTGGGAAGCACCGTAACTGGGGCCACATGAAAAACGGAGTAAAGCTTTCAAAGTAGTGTAGATTAGAGGGGTCTGATGCTGCCAAAAAAACTAGACTTTCACGCTTTTAAGGAACGTCAATATAATACAATTGAAATACGTGTTTTAAATGTATTGTCTGATGTCTTATTACAGCAACTGGTAGAGGAACTTCATGAACCTCATGTGAAGAGAGTCTGTGACTCCTGTGTCTCCGACAAGCCCTGTAGCACTGCATTAAGTGGTACTTTGCAGGAGACCTTGACTGGGGTGAGATGCAACCTGAAAATGGAGTCACCTTAGTCTAATGTTTTGTTTTTTAATTATTTTTTTGATACTACTTCTGTAGGAAACAGAACCAGCGCAGTCTGTATCATGGCAAGTAGGGATGCAGGGCAGAGACGTTGCCTCAGGCACCCGGCTCTGCACATAGTGACATTTGCATGCGCTGGAGCTGATGATGATCTCTTTGTTTCGCAGAGGAGCGTTTGAAAACTTTCAGACACTGAAAATGATGAACTTTCGTTCCTGTACAAGTCAGTTTCCAAATTCTGTACCTAGGAATACATTTCATCCCTACATTAAGCAATTGATCTTAATAAAGCACAGGGGACAATTTTTTTTCTACTTTGTGTGCTGACATAACCTGTTGTGTGCCCTGTAACAAGCGAGTATATCCCTGTAGACTTGTGTTATTTCTGCTTTCTCTGCTTATCCTCTGATTTGACAAATCCCTCCATTTTTAGGATATACCTTCTACATCTTTGTAAGTTTATGTGGGGTTTTTGTTAGTCATGTGCAGAAGTCTGTCAGATCTGTTAATGTTTTTGAGTAATCATATTTTCCTCTTTTTTTCTTTTTTGTAACACTTAATGCTGTACAGAAGTTTTAGTAGATACTTTAGCCTTTTTTTTTTCCCAGGTGGGATTGATAGGGACTTCTGGCTCTGGTGGGTGTGAATCGGATGAAGTTGAATGTGTTCTCTGTAAAAGTGATAATGCCCTGGAACTTGCAGAGCTCCGACTTCTTCTGAGCCTTTACTGTACTTTACAACTAGGGGATACAAATAGTGGGGCTGGGGATACAAATAGTGGGGCTGGGGATACAAACCGATACCTGAGCACAGACAGCATAATCTTCTTTCTGTCACTTAAAACCAAGCTCTCTTGTCTTTCAAAAAAAAAAAAAAAAAAAAGGGGGGGGGGTGAGGAGCTGGGATTAGAGCCCCTCAGGAGGCAGCATGGCACCTGGTGTGAGGGGAAAACTGGTTGGATCTCTTAAGACAGAGAGATTTGCAGCATGGTGCGAGCTGTGAAATGGAGGAATGTGGAACTGCCGCAGCACGAGGTGCTGCATAAAGATGCTGTGGAAATGTGGCTTGGAAAAAAAAAATGCACAATTAAAGACACAAATAAATGAAGGTGAAGCAGTCTGTGTTTGTCCTCACTGACGCAAGGCCGGGGGGTGGCTCTGGTGCTCACGCAGCCTCTGTGCGGGCGCTGGAGCTGCCGCGTGCGGGTGCTGTGAGCTCATCCAGCGCTTCCCGGCTCCGCTGCAGCGGGGCGCTGCGTGGCGAGGCCGGTGCCCCATGCGCGGTTGTGCAGGCAGCGCTGGGGCCCGCCGTGGCGCAGGCTGTCTGGCGCCCATCCGGCCTCTGTGCGTGCACGTGGTGTGGGGCCGGGGCGGGCAGGCTCTTTGTGCAGGGAGCAGCGGGCGGCAGCGGCTCCGTGCACGGGATCTCCAACCACCGCACCAGGCTCCCTAGGGATGGGGTCCCTGCCTGGCTCACGCAGGGCTCGGCTGCCCTCCCTACAGGCGCTGGCAGAGGGATTCGGTGCGCTCTCCTCCGGTGCTTGTCACAACACGTTTCTACCCAAGAGCAAGGACGGTTGCAACACTGCAAAACTTGAATCAGAAACTAATTCCACTCTACTAAAGCCAGCAACTGAGGCAAGGATAGAAATAAATATATTATTTGTCTCTCCTGTATTGGGAAGTCACCTTATGCGCTAATGGGTATGCGTGGAGGTCACCTTGCCTTCTCTCCCTGCATGAAGGCCTCTATGCTGTGGCACACGGAGAAGGTGCCCCCATGGCCCTTGCTCACACGTGCCCACCCCCTCCAACGCTGGTAACTGGTGCTGAGCTGGGTTCTGGGCACCCACCCGGAGACCTGCCTTGCCGCAGGGAATCCCCTGTGCCAGGAGGAGCTTCCCTGCAGCAGGAGACTCTGCCCAAGGGTGTCTGGTAGCCTGGGGCAGATGCTGGTGCCTGACCCGACAGCTCCTCCAGGCGGGGGCAAGATGGAGACTTCCTCCTCCCGCACCCCACGCGGCGGCTCAGCCCTTTACCTCCTGATTTCATCATCCTGTGAAATAGCAGGATGCCAGCTCCGCCTATAGGCCGCAGCAATTTCTTTAAAAGGCATATGCTATATTCCTAAAATCCAATTTAAAGAGCCAAAGCTTATTTTTTAGGCACAAAGCTCCTTACGGCTGAGGAACACTCTTCTTTCGCATACACTTTGGAAACAGTTTGTTCACAATCAGAGTTTATTTGACTTTAATACAGAATATCATTAAAAAGACAATGAAATTTTTAAAAAAGCACATGATTATACTACATCTTCTCATAAGTTAATTCATGGCCACATATAGTACATTTTTTTTTATACATATCTTCCTCAATGTTTTCTTCTGGTCCATAATCATGCTCGTGGATACTAGTCTCTTTCTTCCACAAACTGCTCCTTACCGCACGGCGAAGTTCTGAAGGGAAACATTAAAAAAGGTTTTTTTTTATAATTTTTAAGTGCCTATTGCTGAGAGCCAAGCCCACCACCTTTGTGGGGAGTCAGATGAGCATCTGCTTACTGCCTGTCCTCTGTAAGTTTAGGAGAAGGAGCCCCTCTGCCAAGTGGGGGGGACACATTTTGATTTTCCTTGCATCTTAACTTCACCTTGTTCATATTATTGTAATTGACAGGAAATTCTCTGACATGACACAGCACAGGAAAAAAAAAATCATCTGAAGTAAGCAGGAGGTGCCCACTGCCCACAGAATGTCACTCAAAGGTATCTTACAAGCATCAGCTGGAATTAGGAGGAAAACCTGGACGAAAGCATTGCAAAAAACACCTTGCTGGCCTTTTTTACACAACCAAGAAAACGTTTTTCCGTCACGTCAGCATGTGGCTCTGGCAGGACTCAAGGCAAACCCTGGCGAGCCTCAGGCCCAGCCCTGTGAGTTGCCGCCCCAGCACTGCAGAGAAGTTGCACCAGACAGGCACGTTTTTCCGGAACCCGCACGCTGGCGTCGAGCATGCAAATGAACAGGAGGGTGCAGCACTTCAAGCCGCGTCATTCCCGCTGGGAATGCCTGGTCCTGCCGAGGCCTGTGCTGCACTTGGCCAGCTCTGCAGTGACCCTGGTGTGCAGAACCCCTACCGGGGCGACCGCCCAGACCGGCTCAGCCCCGGGTCCTGCCACACAGAATTGCTCCATCCAGCTGAGGCCTTTGGCTTTGGGACTGAAAACCTGAAACCCACACTCAGTTCTCGGAGCAAAACAAAATCACAACATTTCTAAAGTGACTAGCCTGTGCTGGAAGTCTTTTTTGAAAGTTCTACCCAGTAAATATTCCCCATAGCTTTAATTTAGTTACCGCCCCAAAAAACAAAGATAATGGCCAATGAAAACAGCAGCAGGAAAGATTCTCAACAACATGGTGGAAAAAGCCATTTTCCACCTTCCTTTACAGTGATCCCACCTAAGCAACTGCATGCATGAGACTTACAACACTCCCATAAAATGCACATTCTCCCTAAGCCCGGAAGAGAGGCAAGTTATGGTACGTCCTGGGTCTGGGTCATACAAGGAGTCGCAATAATAACTAAAAAAAAGACATGTCATAATTCATTTCTGTTGCTTACATGATTTGCATAGGATAATAGGATAAATTCAGTCCGGAAGAGACCTCAGCTCTTTAGTCCAACCCCCTGCGCAAACTGGGTCAGCTGTGAGGTCAGGCCAGGCTGCTGCTCCCGGCTTTACCAGGCAGCTCTGGGAAACCTCCATCTTGCCACGCTGGAAACCTGTTTTCCAGCCGCATTAATTGGACGCAGAAACAAGCCCAAGCAGAGGCGGATGCTGGTTTGCATACTGCAACGCAGAAGTTACTTAAACAGGTTACCTTTAACTTTCTTATCAAACTTCTTCTGCTTCATCTTCTCCCTGTTGTCGCGGCGCAGCTCCTTTGCTTCTTGCAAAGACTCTTCGCTACCCCAGACTTCCAAAGAACGCTTGATCACCTGCAGGATGGACATACACATATTTCTTCCCTGATGATAAACACATATTAGTGATAAAATACGCTAACAACTCTCACATTTATCTTTTCCCTACATGTATACAAAATAAATCACCCCTACAAGAATCTCTACCTCTTTGCTCTCAATCTGCAAACAACAATGTTCCCTCCGCAGCAAAAGATCACTTTTTAAACAGTCATTTTTCATCAGGTAGATATACTTTACTCATTAAAGCAAACTCTATTTTTGTGCACATTCATGTTCTTAAGAAACATTTCCACAAGACAGGGAGAATCTTGCTGCCCTTTCTGTGAGAGCAGAGCAGGGGACACGAGGCCCTGAGCCACAATGGGAGGGCCATGAGCAGCTGCGGCACCAACTTCATGAGCAAACAGGGGGATCCACCGGGATTTTAGGCCACACAAGTCTGTAAGACACTCTCAAACAGGGACACTTTCACAAATCGCCCGTAACTACTTTTACATGAATATTTGTACAAGCAGTAGCAATTCCGAGTTTGCTGTGGTAAAAGGGCAACGTACTTAGCTTTGTCCCAGTGATTCAGAACTCAGAACCAAAATGATATACAACCAAAGTCATGGAAGAGAAAAAGGAGTCTTAAAAACGCTAACAGTTTCTATACCTGTAGTTTTAAATAAAGTTTCATGTCACCCCACCGTGAATTATGAGGGTTTTTCTTCAGAATAAACCTGAGCACTGGTTCTCTCTTGTCTAAGTCACAGTCTTTAAGGAGATACTCTTCTTTTGCTTCTGTCCTCGTTATAAGCTTATGTTTATCTTCAGCATCTCTGGAACATGTAAAACAATAGTCAGAAAGCTGTAGTTGAAAGCCATGTATTATTAGCACCTAAGTCCCCACGCATTTTCCTTAAAATTCCTGAAATATTGGCAGCCTTCATCTATCTATTTATCCACCTATCTCTGCTTTGCTTTTAGGTATACAAGCAAGTTTATGAATTCTTGAACTGCTGTTGAATTCCTAGGGCGTTTACTGAAATTAAGTTAGAAAATTCTGAGCATTTTGCATAGAGAAAAGACAAGCTAAGACTCACTTTTGTTCTTCTAAAGGGTTTTCCTCCTTTTGATTTTTGTTTTCTTGCAAGAGAAGATAACCGAAACCTAGATTATGAGTATCTCATAATCTCTGGCCTATTCATCCAACTCGGATGTAATTCCCAGGAGTAAAGCACAGGCTGCCACATGGTCAGGAAAACACTGTGTGCAAAGTAAGACAGGTCGGATCACCAAGCGAGATGATCCACACACTCCATATGCTTCCCAATCCCAGAAATAAATGAACTACCCAGAGTACTTGTTGCTAAATGCCAGGAGTGCAGGCAGAAAGGAATAGTCATAAAGTAATCATCTTAAATACTAAGATACCGCAACTTTTATCTGACGCTCAATGAAAAAAATAAAGTTTGCATAACCATAGGTGTTTTATCAGCAAATGGAATTAATTTTATGCCATCCTGGAGCCTTTATCGCCTCACCAGGCTGCAACAACCTGCCAAACGCCACGAGCTAGCCGTTGCCATGCAGGAAGTGCGGCTCTGGTGTGTACCCAACACCAAAGTCCGCGGTAACCGCCCGCGCACAGCGGCCGCAGCAGGCGCCGGCTCGCGGCAGGCCGTGCGGCTCCCGTTTTGCACCGCCTCGCCGAGAGGGGGCGCTGCTGCCTCGGCAGCGCCCGGGCCCCGCGGGGGCATCTCCGAGCCGTCCGCCCCCACCGCGGTGCAGGCCGCACCGCCCCTCACCCGTCGGCGGTGCGCTTCTTGCTCGAGCTGTAGTCGTCGCCCAGGTCTAGGCGGTGGCGCTTGGACATGATGGCGGCGGCGGCCGCGCGGTGCGAGGCGGAGCGGCCGAGGCTGAGCGCGGAGCTCGCCGAGCAGCAGCGAGGCCGAGCACAGCCGCTAAAATGGCGGCCGGAAGGAAGCGCCGGGGCCGCGCGAGGCGCTGGAGCGAGCGCGGAGGGGAGAGGAGAGGTGGGACGGGGGGGCAGGGAGCGAGCTTTGTGCGCATGCGCATGGCGGGCCCGCCCGCCTGCCGGAGCCCGACGGCTGTAACGGCTGTAACGGCCGCTGCGGGGCCCGCTGGTGTGCGGGCGCTCCAGGCGCGTTTCCAAGGGTGCTCGCCCCGGATAAGTGCAGTGGGAAATGCCTCGTGGGGGCCATGACAGGCTCGCTGAGCCCTATACGGGGAATCCTTTGCCCTATATCGAAAGTTGATATTGCTAGAAATATTTTTCATGAGGAAAGTAAAAGTCTCACACAGACCCAGAAAAAAATGATTCCCAGCTTCTCCTTCCCCTTGTGGTTTGCCTTTGGTGCCTGTGTGAGAAGAGAAGCAGTACAAGAAGAAACGTCAAAGGACCTGTGTGCTATGTCCACGAGTGAGCATGGCTACACCCACATTTAATCACATCCTAAAAGCAAAACAATACACAAGCAAAAGTGCTGTTTCCTTGGTACAGTTACAGATTTTGGCAGGTAGGTGCAATGATTACTTTTCCCTGGGAGATGTGCCAGCCGAAGGCTGTCACTTAGGCCATGCTCCGGGGTGTTGCACGGTAGCCCTCCAAGCCCACCGGTAGCCACGGTTCTGTGCCTCTGTGCTGTGCTCCTCGTTTCCTACCCCACACATGCAATTTTAACCCTCCACAGCACAGAATTTGTACTCTGAGGGCACAGACGAGTCTGGCTGGGAGAAAAAGCACTCCCTTGGAGCTTTAACACTGCTCATATAAAACAATCTCTAACAGCTTCATTAAGTGACTATCTAGTGGCTATATAGTGGCTATCTAGGGAACATCAGTTGTTGGACATCTCTGTTCAGCCTTTTCATCCTCTCTAATGCTCTCCCAGCACCTTCCTTGCAATTTTAGTTCAAGACTTACAAGTCGTTTTCAGATGCCATTTGAAAGCACTGCTACGGGTACAGCTCTCCATCTACACACAGGAGCTGAAAGACACGTGCTTTGCAAGTCTTGCTCCCCATTGCCCTTCACAACCTTCTTGCCAGAGATTACCGCAACCTCCACCGGCATGAGCACTCCCTAACCACTTAGGTTAAAAGCATTTGGATAATTCAGTTATTTTAACTGCCTAATCTTTGTTAACTCTATCAGACTATGAGGGCAAGGGAGCATTCACCTAACAGCTCTGTTAGCAAATCTGGCAGGGATCAGAAAAGAGCATCTAGCAGCAGTGACTAGTAGTACTGCCAGGTCATCAAGTGGACATTTGTCCATAGCTTCATGTCCCAAAGATTTTCTGCAGTGCAATAATTACTAAAATGGTTATTGTAGACAAGTTCTTTTAACATATTCTTTAGTAGAAGAGCATTCCTGATCCTAATCCTGATCTCTCCTGGAATTTTAGACACTATTGTAAGAAAAATACCATTTTCCTGCTTAGCATTATTAACCAAAATAAATTTCTGAATCTCAATCTTGAATTCTGCATGCAAAGCCAAGAGTCATTTTCCAAGTTACATTACAAGAAAAATGGAATATCTACTTTAGAAGTTGCCAGAGAATAAATATTATGGCAGTTTCTATCCCAAGTGTCAAGATGTGTTCCACAGCTTGATTATGCTTCCCCAGGCACAGCAGCATAAACTTAGAATCTTGCTCCAGGTTACCACACTGCCAACCCCAGGGCAAGATTCTGCTTTAAGGAGGTGGTAAAAGAGGAAGTCTCAGCAGCCTAAAAATGACCCTGTGGCTAAATCTCCCCAGCAAGTACAAAAAGAAAGGAGAAAGATTCTGGGTATTAGTCGGGGTCAGCAACTACTGGGCTGCTATGCCCCAAACTGAAGTCCCAATTATCTTAGTATAAAGAATAGTTGTTCCATCCAGCTGTGCTCTGAGCCATGTGGCTACATAATAAACAACCTGCTCTTAGCCCAAAGAGTTTACAATCTAAGGCCTTCATCTTGCAAGCACATGCATGCCTTATTTTCCTAATGCAAATAATCCTTTTAACTTCAAAGAGATTTCTAAGAGTAGCAAAATTAAGCATGTAGGTAAGTGTTTACAGGATCACAGCCTAAGTATGAGATGAGACAACAGGAAAAAAAAAGATCAGGAAGCACAAAATTGACATAATGACATAGTGATAAGCATTAAACCCTCAAAGGATAAAAGAAATGTGTAAAACAGGGCATATTTAAGAATATTTTCTGCCTTTTCAAAGAAAAGGTATTTGTTAAATAAAAGTGTGCTTAGTTTTTGTTTTCTCTGAGAAACCTTTTGTGTTAAATCTATAAGAATGAAAATCTTAGATTATTGAAACCGATGTGTATATTAATTGCTGCTTGACTATCTGTTCTTTTACTCTCCATTTCCTGCCCTAGTTAAAATATATATATATACACTTTGTGGTATCAAAGTCTTCTTAGCAACAATTTTGCTTTGGGTGTGGACATACTTACTATGCTGTTTAGGTTCAAGGGAGCGTTAACATCTAAAACTGATATAGTGGCTTAGAAGTATAATGTTATCTCTAAAATATTGTATTATTGTGCTTGAGTATTGCGTTCTTGCCAGAATCATGGATCTCAGACAGGCTTTACATCAGAGGCCTACTTTGCAAGCAGGGGAGTTTCTGACAGAGAAGCCCAGCAGATTTCGGTGTCAAAGTTTCAGATATTACTACCACTAGCTAATTGCTTCACCCATTTGCTAGAGATTACCAAGTTTACAAAGGGCAGGAAAATATGATATATCCCATCTACCATTTTAGAGAAATATTCCTGCACTAGTTTCAGGCCAAAGAGGAGACTGAAGTGAATCTATGCATCTTATTGTTCCACCACTGCAACAGAGGCGGTAATCATGAGCCGGGTAATAGAGCAGACACCTAGGGGAGGTTCGGCCAGAAGAAGACTCAACACAACAGGCTATATGTTCCCCATACTGTACTGACATCTACTCTGCTAGTACTTTATTTATAGTTTGCCTTTTAAAAACAGTTAAAAAACAAATCCATATTTTTAAAAATCTATAGTACTTGACATTAAAGAATTTCCTACAAACTAATTTAAACATACTAAACTTGGAAGTAGTCATGATGATTACCACTGCAATCTGCTTTAAGTAATAAGCATATACATGGATAATGCCCTTAGCAAAATATCCAGGAGCCTTAAATACAACCCCCCCATCACAGTTACAGACCAGCTCTTCTCCCCCCAGTACAAGCCTGTGGGAATAAATGGAGTTATCCTCAGCTTCTGCCACATCATCAGAAGAATACTTCACACAAGAGCCCATAATCAGAGTATGCTTAAAGACCTTAGACTTCCTTATTTTTTTTTCTAATTTAAAAATGTGAAAATGAATACATCAAATTATCTCAGTTTTTTCACTGAAGAAAAGAAGCAGATTCTGTATAATTACAGAAACTAAACTTTGCAACACTTCAAATATATATAAATCAACTTTGAATTGCTCCAAGAAGCACAGTTTAGGAAGTGACAGCCACTGTATCAGCAGTAACTTGCTGTCTGAAATTTGTGAATGGTCATCAAACATCATCACAAAACACATGCCATCAATTCAGCATGGAGGTCAAAAAGGTCAGGATGATTTTGAAAGTGTTTCATAGAGAAAAAAAAAAGAGCATTTGCAGTCACTGTGCAAGCATAGATGGGAAAAACAACTTCTGGCTATCAAAACTACCTGGAACACCAGGTAGGCTCAGTTGATGGGAACGGCTCAGTTGAGTCACCACACCTCATTTCCCAAGAGGTAACATGCATTTCTTCATAGCGGGGACAGATGCCAGAGTACTAGGCCCATGACGTCACCTCTATCTTAGCTGGGTAGCATCACAAAGAGAAGCAAATACAGTCAGGTCCCTATCAGCTTCTGAGAAAGTGAAGACTGTGCATCAGGTGGGTGCAATAGAGAGGAGCAGCAGATAAGAGAAAGTAAAATGCTGAGTTTTAACACTGCCCCTCCTTGCAGCCTGAACTGTAAAAGTGTGCCTTCTCTGTGTTAAGAGATTTTAAAAACAGTTGTTTCTATTAACCTGAAGGAAAATTCACTTTTGAAAACAAAGTCCATTCTGTAAAAAGAAAAATACCTTTGTCTATAACTACCTGCCTTTCTAAAGCTCTCAGTCATTTGCTAAGACTTTAGCTCATCTGTAGTCCACTCAAAGAAACCTTGCAAGAGTAGATGTTTGTTAGGTACTTTGAATTTTTAGCACTCTGAATTGAAGAGTTGGCATAAATGCAAAATATTATCACTGAGTAACTAGATTATATATCTAATTTACACTATTTATACATTGAATTCAGAGTTTGTTCTGGTAAGTTCTGGGTCTTCACAGCTGAAGTAGCATTGCTTTAATACTTTCCACACTTGGAAACCTCTGAAGCTACAGCTATTATGTTGCATGTGAAGGCAGTTTATCTTTTAAGCTCCTTACAACCTAACTCCTTTCTGGTCCAAGTCTGAAATCTGGAGAGAGGCTCCTTAGATATACAGTACTGTTAGGGAGCTGTACATATTTCTTGGGAAACTGTTTAAATTCAGAGAAGACCAGGATTTCAAGCTTGATCTTCTGCTGCAATATTGGAATATGCATTAATTCAAGTTTTTTTAGTTGAACTTCTTGTGTAAAAGTTTGATTTTTTTCTTGGTTTTTCTTTGCAAGTATTTCACATCAGCAGAAGGAAATACGTATTACATTGGTATATACTTTCCTTT
The DNA here is from genome assembly GCA_034781795.1 of Crypturellus tataupa. Taxonomy (NCBI): domain Eukaryota; kingdom Metazoa; phylum Chordata; class Aves; order Tinamiformes; family Tinamidae; genus Crypturellus; species Crypturellus tataupa. The sequence continues at coordinate 1,457,985 of JAWLRI010001032.1, forward strand.
TGAATTTAGTAGTCATCTTATTCACTATTGCAGTAGCTCTTTAAGACTTTTTTAAAGTCATCTCTTTTCATATTGTCTATAAAACACACATATTCAAGCTTACAGTTAGGCCTGTTGGACAGTGATACAGTGGTACAGCTTTACACTGAATATATGTGAGGTGTGAGACACATACTATTGGCTTCATTTCTATTGTCTGTATAGAATATGAAAAGTTTCCACAAGTGAAGATCCCAGAAGTTCCTGAGTTGTGAAATAGGTCATGGCAGTAACTATGGGCTACCAACATCCACCGTGGTAATAAGGCCTCCATTACGGACTCCATAACAAGGTAGTAGGAGCAGACAATTATACAGAATAAAAATCCATCATAACCTAGAAAAAAAGTATGTAATAAACCATAAACATTAACTTCTGTATCTTGCCCAGCTGAGCCAATTTTTTCAAGAGATTAGCTTCCTTATTGTTCTCCTAGACAATCAGTGTTTTTTTTCTCTACTAACTGTACTAAAAGTCGCTTTGCAGAACAGTCTTCACAACCAATGAAAGCACTGAAATCGAATTTAACTACTGCAGCTGTGTCAAAATGGATTGTAACCTCCTCTTTTTGATGGCCTATTACTCTAAAGCCCAGCCTTGTAAAAGTGAGGTTATTTTTTAGTGTGTCATCTCTGGAACATGGCTGAGAATAATAATTTTAGTATAAACTGAAAGCTGTAGAAGAATTCTAAAGAAGTGAAGAACAGACATTTGGCTACGTTTGTTGTTGTTGTTACTAAATTACACTGCATACCCTGTAATCATATATCCTTCTCTTTAATCGGTAAGACTGTACCCAAAGGGTAAGTACATGGTGCTGCTAAAGCTGCTCCTTCTTGCAAAAGCAAAGGAACTACTAGAACACTCCAGTGATTTGCTTTGAAGAGATGCTGAGCAACCTGTCTTTCAACTGATAACAAGGGGAACTCTGCACTCACAGCATTTTCTTTTAAATCATATCAGCCACATCTTGATTAACTGAAAGAGCTGTCTACTATTTCATGAGGCTGAGGCTCTTTTTTACTTAGTGGAGTGGTGACCTTGTTGGCTATGTAGCTTCTGCCTTTGGCACAGGTAAGCTTCTTCCTTGCTATAACTGGACTTGTTCTGGATGATAGTTGATCTATGTACGTGCAGGTTAGGTTTATCATGGAAACACTTGCTTCCTACCCAGGTGCAAATCATGCTGGGAGGTAGGATGTTGAGGATCGTGCTGCTGAGGCATTGGATCTTGCTCACACTCCTTGGGCTTGCACTGCAACTCACATAACTTGCTCAGAAGGCAGCAGCCCGCTTTCAGCCTTAGTATTTCCTTGGGTCACATCTTGTACGATGTGACTGAATGCTTCCTTGCTGTAGGATGCACTTCCAGAAAATAATATGACCAGGAGTCATCTTTTTAGGTCACATACAGACCTCAGCCGCCTCAGGGCTGTATGTATGTATGTATGTATGTATGTATGTATGTATGACCAACCCTGGTTTAATATTCATTCTGTTTTCTACAAATATGTAGTAAGAGTATCACAGAACTACAGGATGGTTGAGGTTGGAAGGGGCCTCTAGAGATCATGTAGTCCCACCCCCCTGCACCTAGAGCACCTAGAGCAGGTGGCACAGGGTGGCATCCAGGCGGGTCTGGAAGATCTGCAGAGAAGGAGACTCCACAACCTCTCTAGGCAGCCTGTTCCCAGTACTCTGTCACCCTCACAGTAAAGAAGTTCTTCCTCACAAGGATGTTAAACTTCCTATGTTTCAACTACCCAGGCAGCCCCTGACCCTCCCAATCCTGACTGCTCATTCTCATTTTTGCAGAATTTAATCTCTTGTTATGGCATGGTCATGCAGTGCATCATCCTCTGACACTGATATGGCTAAAAACCAGCCCTGCCACAACAACATAAAAGCAGTTCCATAGCTTGCTTGGTGTTCCAACAAGGACAGCATGTGGAGCAGCAGAGGGGCCTGGACAAGCAACCGGAGATGGGACATTGCGTCAGCTACCAGTTCCCATGAAAAAATCTATGTCACTTAACAGACTGACACTGCTCCCCATGTATTCACTGTTCAGTGTTTGAGTCTATCTTTGGATCAGGGCCAAAGGACTACATATTTTCTTTTAAAAGCTTTTTTTTTTCTATATGTCTTTTTTCCATACTAGTTGGCTGATGATTCATTTAGGTAACATTCTAGTTGAATTTGGATACACATACGTGAAAAATAGCAGCTATTCTTAGAAGTCTATTCAGCATTTGATGCAGAAATATGCCAACATTTGACATTAGGTTTATCTTTCCCTAGATTCTACTGGAAATTAATTAATACCTTGGAGCAATTTTATAGTGGAGAATTCTAGAGACTTTCCGAAAAAAAAGAAAAAAAAAAAAGAAATGCTGCTCAGTACTGCTTAGCATCATCTATGGGAGAGGGATAGGGTAAGAACTGAATCTTCAGCACAAATATTCTGTGAAAAATATTAGCTAAAACAAAATGTTGAGCTACAGGAACAGTAAAGTAGAAAAAGTTGGCTGAAACACTGGACCTTGCGGAGATTATGTCAAATGAGACTCTTATGTGCTCATTTTTTTATTAGAGGATTTATTTGGTCACTTAAAGAAAATGGAAAGACTAAAATAACTTGAACACAATATGGGCAGTCCTGCTGTGGCCTGTGTATTGATAGGCATTTATAACAGCAGACTGTTGTAATATCCCTCCTGCACATCCTGTAAGCCTAAAGTTCTCCCATAGGTGCAGTTTCTATAGCTCTCTTGAGCTACTTTTTCAAATAAGCCACATTAACAAAGAGCTGATACTTAATCTGTTTTAAGGTAACCTTTTTCATTTGCAGAGAAATGAGTTAGGGAGCACACATAAATTGCTTTGTTGGGAGGATTAAGATAGTCCAGCAGAGGAACATTGTAGGGAGCTAAGGGTAATAATGTCTTAAAATCCCCAGGATGGATCTAGGAGTGGTTTTCTGCTTTGTGCTGTACAAATGCCATCGAGCAGTAACAGGCACAGATTTTGCAGATGGGCTATGGGAGCTTTATTTGGAACTACAGCGCCTCCCATTTCTATTCTGAGACTAAATGTCATCGAGGCTAACGCCATGGTGATTAATACTACTGAATTAAAATGTTTTCAGCAGTTAATACAGAGAAATAGCCAAGAGATATGTTCATAATCTGCTTTGTCGTATCCTAACAACAAATCACTTTTCTATATCAGCTCCATGGTAATTAAGATTGAGACCAGTGTCAGTGCTTTCAAATAGATCTGCTGACTCCATTTTTCTGAAATGTGTTGTTTCATAGGGTCATTATGAAAAATGCTACTTTACTGCAGCATTAAGTTTTAAGAATATAATCTGTCCTAACAAGACAGCATCTACAAGAGCATCCAGGTCTGCTTATGCTTATGGTCTAGATACTCCCTGGAGAAATACTGATCCCTGAGATTTATCCCAGCTCGAACATTGTGCTCCCTTTGCGGGGAAGGAAGGAGAGTAGTGTATATAAAGGTGAGAATGCCAAAGGGATGCTGTTCTGAAGTAAGGATGAAGAGTCCCAGGAAGTAAGGCCGAAATAAATCACTGAAAGCAAAGGAAGAGTGTCACCGTTTGGCTTAAGAGAAAACGCAAGCATTCAAGATGCATGAAGTCTGCACTTCATGACGACCACGCTGATACGGTTGAACTAAGTTACCTTCTCACTTTATCCCCTGTTAACTACCTATTTATTCCCCCCTTTTCTGTAGTGCTCTAAAATACATACAGCTGATGACTATGTGTGATAGCAGGTGGATGTAACTGTACGCTCAACAGTCCATTCATTCTGAATACACATACAGGGTGTGTATGTACTGCCACACACCAACATTTACTTTGAATTTGCAAGTTTGCAAACAATATGCAAGTTTTCCATGTTGAGAAATCAACTCTCTACCACAAAGGAGAAACAGAGAATATTTCCTCAGAGGAAAAAGGGAAGAACAGAACAAAGTAAGAGAGAGGGCTGCACATGAAACCTTGGTCAGGGAACAGTCAAGTGGCCATATGTCCTGGGTGCAAAGTCACAGATGTCCCAGGAGAAGAGTCCAGGTGCTATGTAGACTGCAACTGTGACATTGCCATTGAGGTGGGAGAGAATACGAATCAAAGAAGAATTCTAACAGTGTAAATCCTGCGTGTATCTAGTTACTGCAGGTTGAACCAAAATGAGAACGGACATTAGCCTAAGCGCTATCCTTGCTGGTGTTTGCTAAATGTGCTGTTCTGACTTTAATTCCCTCGACTTTTCTGTGAAGACACCTGTGAGACAACACATCCCAGCCCGCACAGATGCCAATCGCTTCCCCTCTCGCTGCCCCGTTCCTGGTGCGCTGTGTGCTGGGCATGGATGTCAGCACTCGCACGTTTTGTTCCCTTCCACCAGCTTTTGTGTTGATTTTCAGCTAGATCTGCTGGTATTTCCAGCAGCAACATAAACCCAGGCTGCACTAGAATTTTAACTAGGCCTTTTAATTTTGAAGAGGAGATAAAAGTTTCTTTGTCCATCATCACAGTGCTGTTGCACCTTCAGTATCAGAACCCCCTCCCACCTGTTTGGGTTCCATATTCTGAATATTCCTGACTATGTCTTCCCATGTAGCAATAGGCACACATTATGTACAGCAAGTCTGACACATTTCAGAAACACTAGACTTACTGGTGCACAACGCTACACAGGTGCTTTCCTTGTGTACCATGGACTATTTTCCTGTGTTTTCCAGGCCTCTGTTAGATGGAGTTACTGTGGAAGTCCAGAAGTTCTTAACAAATGGTTGAAAAAGTAATAGAGAATAGACAATATATTAAATAAATAGCCTTCCGTGTACATGGACGAACATGCCACGATTAATCACTTTGACCAATAGTTACATTGGTTGGAGTCTCCTGTTTTGGGAGAATAGATGCACCAAGTGGGGAAGGGGAAGAGGTAGGAAAAGGAAAAAAGATTTCTATATAATAAATTGTTGGGAACATAGCACTTTTCTGTCAACTTGGACATTTTAAATAGTTCCAACACAGGAGAACAAAAAGTTTCAGCCTTTCTTTGATGCAGAGAATCTTTTAGGAAATCCCTGGAAAGGAGCTTATCTCAACGGAAGCTTTAGAATCAAAGAGTTAAGATTTGGGAGAGGTATTTATGATCAATACTAACAAATTTAAGGCTGTCTGAAAGCTTTACCTAGAACCCACTGTCATCTAGATCCCTTATACTGCCACGGGAGAAGGAAAGCAAGCGATACCTGCTCGAGCTGACAGTCATCTGAAGATAAATGCCAGTGAGTCATCACTTTAACTGGTACAGCTCAGAAAGCACCACACTGTGCTTGGCTCACACTGAGAAGACTTTTTTTTTCCTAAATTAAACTCTAATCATTTCTAATACGTGTTCTGAATACACACTGCAGGACCAAGGGATGCTGCCGCTTTGGCAGAGCTTAAGAGAAAAACTTTATCAGAGAGTCTATGAGGAGATCTCCCAATACTTCATGCATGCTCTTTTGAGTGCATTTGGCTGAGCTTCCTGAAATATATCACAGGTTAAAAAACATGTTATCTATCAGCAGAATTTTATTGCAATGTACATTATTAAATAACTGCTTAAAATGGTGCAGTAATGACATGAATGAGTCAGGCCATTAAAATGTGCTTAAAAAAATCTTTAATAACATGCACAGGAAGGTGTATAGTTACTTGGAAGTTTTGCTATATCAAATATAGATAGATTAAGCTTCAATTTCAATGCTTTTCTTCTATTTCTTCCTTAATTTTATTTATTTATTTATTTTCCTGAATAATGGCATAGAGGATATTTTGTGTAGGTCATAGCCTACCACTGGAAAATTTATATCATCTTCTTTCTTTCCAATTACATTCGGGGTCCCACTGAAAACAAGCTGATATCTGGAGGTTTTCCCAGTCCTGACCTGGGGAAAGAATGAGAGTTTATATGACTTTGGAAAGACAAAGGTCCACAGGGATGCTGGATCCATTCCATACATGGAAGTCAGAAACCCTGCTAATATATACAAATATGTATATATACACCCTAATATATATTACAAATAATACTACAATGTATTTTATGCATCTGCAGAGGACTTGGAGGACTGCCTGTTCATTTTATAAAAAGGTAAATTGAGACAGACAGAATCGAAAGATTTGTGCAGATGATTTGGTGGGCGAGTGACCATCAGTATCAGATCCACCCTGCCCTGTGCCGCTCAACAACCCAAATGATCGGCATATGAGGACAAAGCCGGGTGGGCATCAGCATAAAGCAAGATGTAATACACAAGTAAGGAATGCTGACAAGCAGTATTATGTTAGGCCTCCAAATATTCTCTCCAAATTCATTTTTACTTGAAAAGTTTATCAGATGTTAAAAAAAAAAACTCCCATTTGTTATCTGTTTATCTGCAGCTGTGATCTACTGGAACAGGGATCTTGTAGGTCCCCAGCATAGGCTAATGGGAATTAGAAAATACGGAGAACATGACTAACTTTTTCTCTGTAAAAAGCTAAGACTTTTCCAGCAAAATTGTATATAGAAATCTTATCAACAGCTATATACCTTCCAAAATTTGCAATCTTCCACAAAGACTTTTATTTACCACAACAGAAATTGCCAGATGATTAAATCTAGCCCTTGAAACTAGCATTATAACTGTATCAAAATTTCATATTTCATAAGATTCAGTGACAGTTTCAGTAAGAGCCATAGTAATTTAGGGTACCTGGACTTTAAATCACATTACTCTTTCAGCTATAAAGACATAAATTTTAGGTTACTAATGGATAACTTACACCACCGATGCCCAGGCCAGGTTTCATTTACGGTGCTATTTCTCAGCTTTATCAAGCTGGTGCTTTCCATTAAAGCTAAATTCATTTTTAAATTAAGCACCAAATAAACAAAAATATTATCTTTCCCTAAAAGCAGGGGCTTCTCAAAGAAATTCTCCAAAAGTGAGTGGAAAAGAAAGAGAAGCCAAAGGCAAAAAAAAAAAAAGAGGGGGAAAAACACTGATTAATGAGATTTGTTTGTTCTGGGGTGTGATCAAACAGGCCAGCACCGCAGTCAATGATAAAAGGAGGCAAAGTGCTTTGCAGACTGTTATATTCATCTGCTTAAAATTCACATGGTCTGAGTGCTGGAATAATTTGCTCCACACCATCTGGCAGATACAAGAAGTATGAATATGTAGGGGGGGAGGGCATAAAGAAATTTTCTACAGTTCTACAGCATGTAGGAATACTGTATTGGAACCTGCAACTTAAATCACATAAAACAGTATAATTTAGGTTGCAAGTTTACAAGTAAGCTGTAAATAATCCAACAAAGGCTATTTTTTGGAACGTGTAGAAATAAAAGTACTATTATAAGCCTGCTAGTATAAACTAACTATGAATACAGCCCTTCTCTTTGTACTTTATATTTGGAACTATAGTATAATACAAGGCATAAAATGCAATATAGCTAGCAAGTGCAAGTGGACAACATGGACCATGCGCTGACCTCCATGCTCAGACCGTGGAGGACAGCTAGCTGTGGTAGTTCTCTCTGGTAGAGTTTTTAGCCTTGCTTCTTAGCTTAGTATTTAAAAACTTGTACTAGGAACTAGTGAAAACCTCCAGCATTGGTTGAAAAGGGAGATACTACAGAAACAAATACTCCTACAAGAGTTAGGCTGCTGTGGGATGGAGGTGCATACAATGAACTTCCTCTGTCTTAAGGAAACATATAAGCCACTTTTCTAAATGGTCAACACAGCACCTTGTACTTCCAGTTTGCTGTGCAAGTTATGTAGCTTTCTCCAGTTTGGGTTCTTACTCAATCCCTGATACCAGCAAAAAAAAAAAAAGCTGTTTGAGAGAGATATGAAAAAGTCATCCTGGCTGCAGCTATGCACATCACAGTAGCTGCATTTCTTTTTATTACTGAAGTAACCATGTTATTCCTATATTTTTAATTATAGTGATTTTGACTGCCTATTAAAAAGTTATTCTTACGGAATAAAATTGTCACTTATCAGTTACCAGTTAAACTTACCAGTTTTTGTCTTATCTTCTTTCAAGGAGGAATTCTTAGAGAGCACTCAAGCTCATATTGCAGATTTTTTGCGTATTTTGCTCTCAGATTGGTACCTAAGAACCTGCAGCTAAAGAGACAGAGAGCAGCAGCCGTGTTCACCGAAGGGAACAGACTGTGGTGGAGCCTGACAGACAGACTCTGTGACAGGTTGAGTCGTTACTGTCCTGCTAAGGCCGTGTGGCCTCCCTGCTGCTGCGGGGCGGGAGGCCTCTGCAAGGGTGTCCTTGCCATGTGTGGATCGCAACTGTAAGGCGACCTGCAGTCGTGGCAAGGGCGCAGAAACACACCCCATCCTGCTCTTTCTAGCCTCGAAACCGAAAGACAGTTTTAAGAATTCCTTCTTCCATACATACAACACTTCTGACCAATAAAATAGATAAATGGAGTCACTTTATCACGACAAGCTCTTTGGCTGAGGTATATATGTGGGAGTTGATGCTGTCATGTTACAATGCCTGAGACATGGCTAATCCTCACGCACATCTCAGTCCCAAGCCCGTTGCTCTGTGACCACACATGGCCAGGGTGTTTTTGCTTCTCCAGGCCATTGTGAGGGATATTTAATTACAGTAATATTGCCACCCTCATGCTATCAGAGTGTTGCAAGGCGATCATAAAGGCTGAGAAAGCAGTCTCCTTCTAAGCTTCTAAGTGGCTTATAATGTTTCCAGAATGTGACCTTTAGAGCTGGAATTTATGGTGCTTGTGTTCTACCCAAAACTAATTTAATTAGGAAGTTCAAAGAAAACCTGTTTACAAAGTGTTAAGTCAACTAGGTGGTAAAGAAGTACTTTTCAATAGCTAAAATAATTCCTTAGACGCTGCAGAAATTTTTACCAAAATAGAAGCTTGTTTTTTTAACTTTAGGCCTTTCACAGATGAGGGATGATCTCATTGCATGCAAACCCTCTGCAGGTCTCTGTGATTTGCAGTCCATTTTCGCTCTCAGAAATAGCCCCTGATAGCAGTTTCCACATATTAGCTCTTACTATCTCAACTCAGTGTCTACCTCTTTGCTATTGCGAGGGCTATGACAACAGCATGTAGGGGCCATCTAGCACTGTCAAGGCAAACTAATGTTTCTTTAGAACAAAAGTAGCTCAAAGGAAGCATGAGTTTATGTCAATAAAATGCACCACATTACCCTCTGGTGAGACCTGTTCATTGTGGGCTCCACAGAGCTCCTCTCAATCACAGCTCTCTTCCTTTCTTAGGCCAGGCTGAGGAGATTCTTCTGTCTTTTTAGGAATCTTTCCACTTCTTAACTGTCCATTGCTTGTCTGATCTCCAGCATGTTTGCTACTCACGCAGGAAATGAATACCTCATGTACATGACTTCTCACACCGATCAGGTAAAATATGAAGTCCACAAAGGGGTTAAGTCTCAGTATTCTGAACAGTATTTTAGGTCATTTCTTCCTTCATCAGACTACACAAAGGAGCTAGTATTCAATATAGTTCTGGAGAAGCCCTGGCTTTTTTTTTAATATTTTACTGGCTCTTGCCACCACTGTACTGACACGGACTTCCACATTCCGCTAGGGGGAGCCAAAAGAAGAGAAAGAAGGGCAAAGACCGGGGAGGCACGGCCTGAGGAGGAGCCAGGCTCTGCAGTCACAGCGTGCAGCAGGGAGGGCGGCAAACCTGCCGCCAGCTGGACGCCTGCGGGGAAGGACCAAGTGGCAGGCAGGAGGCTGCACGGTGCTAACTGTTCAGGGTCTGGGCATGAAGGACAGGCACCTGAGCCTAAACATCACATCACATCACATCTAGTGATGGACACAAAGACAAAGGTGACATGGAGATTTGTAGGCCCCTGCCTGACTGCCTTTATGAGTGGGATGGCTTGGAATAGATGTCCTGGAGATAAGGAGTCCTGAGGATGCTGCAGTGTGGAGCCAGGATGAGTCCTAGTCTCTTAGTAGATCTCAGTCTGCAACAGTCTCTGGGGTTAACTTACATCATTTTACTAAAGAAAAACCTAAAGCCTAAAGAGCCAACTAATATTTATTCTAAAACAAGGTTCCCCTATCATACTACTGAACATCCGAGGACTCATATATAACCATCATAGAAGAAACACTCTTCTGTGGGAACAGGTACCATTTCATAGCTAAATCTATTTTAATAGTAAATAAGGAATTTCACTCAGTCACTTTGTGTCAAAGCAAACGTTGATTAGTATATAGGTCATCCAAAATTACAATGTTTCTGGAGATATTCACCTCATGGAAGAATATGATGAATTTGGAAAAATAAAGAAATAACTAAGTAGGAGTAGATTAAAAAAGAGTAAGGAAGCATACTAAGGGAGAGGAGCCTATCAAGGAAAACAAGAGAGTAGAAAAGGATGAAAAGAGACAGAAGAGACATTAAAAAAGAGAAAGTGGATCAGAGAAAGATGTAGAACCTCGAGCTGCTGCCCTTACAGCAGCTCCATGTCTGCCATATTACACAAATAGGCTATTTTACATATATGAGGGTAATTACAAACACCAGTTTAAAAAAGAAATTGGTATCAATTAGAAGCATTAGATTAACAGGTCTTTTGAATGAAATCCTGCTTAGCTACAAGAAAAGCTTCCCACAGCTGGGGATGACCCCAGCCTAGTGTGAGAAGGGTGCATCTTGCGGGGATGGATGGTTCAGTCTTCAAGGCTCATGCAATTTTCAGTCTCTTTGATGAGCCTGCCAATTAGTCTGTAGTACAATTATACCATGATTTAGGAGCAGAAGCTTTTCAAATGCAGGGTTCCATGGGTGAGTCTAATGGCTTAAAGAAGGAACGACCCTTCCACAGTATTTCCAAGTAGAAAAGCATTTGTTGTAGCTCATGGGACTCCTCTTCTAATTCCTAGTTTAATCTACTTCCAGTGTGTTCAGTTGTAACTATCTCTACGTCAGTCCCAGAAAAAAAAATAAAAAGAAGAAAACCATAACTCAGTTCTGTTGTGTTTTCCTTTATAAGGAAGGCAATCTAGCAACCAACTGCTTCTACAATGGCTTCCAAACTTGGACAGCTGGAAATTAGTTCTTGGAATAGGTGACCCTCATATGTCTTCTCCTGTCTATCATACACATCTGCATACTTTCTGAAGGTGTTTCAGTGCAAGGTTGGAGGTGGCTGCATTGTAGATGGGGCTGCACAGTTTCCAGTGTCACAAATGTCCCATCTATCCAGATCATCTGGAGCACTGTGTGCACTTCTGGGCCCTCCAGTACAAGAGGGATGTGGAGCTGCTGGAGAGAGTCCAGCGAAGGGCCACGAGGATGATCAGGGGCCTGGAACATCTGCCCTATGAGGAGAGGCTGAGGGAGCTGGGCCTGTTCAGCC
>JAWLRI010001032.1:1473341-1484834 GCA_034781795.1 Crypturellus tataupa
GAGCATTCTGGGGAAAAAAGTGCTATCAAAACGATGAGTGCAAAGTTCTAATCTTCCTGAAGTTTTCAAGGAGATTAGCAGCAGAAGTATTTGAAAAGAGAAGTAAAAATTCATATTTCTACTTTTATTATTGAATAAATAAGCCTTTTTATTGAAATTATAAAGAGATTACTTTTTTACATGATTGTTTCCCAGTCAGCCCTAGTGGTTGCTATAGGCCAAAGAAAAGAAAACCATAGAGGAGCTGGCAGAGTCTTCCTTAGCAGGAAAAGTCTATCAGTTACCAAGATTTATGTGAGATGTCTCTTCCAATACCTGCAAATATTTGCAAGAGTTTTGGTGGTCTCGTCCAAAGATTTAATCATCTCTCCCCTGCATACATGTAGATGTATGGCATTTACAACATTTGAACACAGTCTAGATTTAACCCCTAAATGTGATCAGAAAATACTGGTCACATTCCTGGTTGACATCTTCACTTTCTACCTGGATTCCTTCAGTTATGTTATTTCGGGTTTTTAAGGTTCTGTTGTTGTTTTGTTTTTTTCTCCCCATAGGAGGAAAGTTGGTTCTGCTTGGCCGGGAAGGGTAATGATGACCATAACAATCTAATGTGGAACATTGACTCCTCCTTGCAAGGAGGAGAAGGGGGTTCCAAGGGCTTTAATTGCCCTGATTTAATTGAAACTGTTCATGAGTGAAGGAAAATTGGAAGCTTTCCTGAGGCCTCCTTTCTTTTCTTTCAGATCTGAGACATATACTACGTTCGTGTATTGCTTCCCCTTCATCTTGGAGTCCCAGACTAATCTGTTCAAATTCTTGAGCAAGGTAAAGCCAGATCCCTCAGAAAAAGTAGCACCCCTCTCTTCTGACCACTGTCTTTGTATTTTTTCCTCAACTGTGATCACCTCTGGTTTTATTTCTGATATTGTTTTACCCTTTTTGTCTTTCAGGATTGTTTTTCTTTTCTTAGATAAACCAAACTTTGCCATTTGCTGGAACAACTTTGTGAAAGTGGTGGTATGTCTCATTGTTGCTTACAATTTGGGAAATAATTTTGGTAAGAAAAGGCTTCCTGGCTATACTTGGGATCCAACGCAACCATGCTGTACTTTTCAGGAGACTGCACTTCCTTTATTTTCCTTTAACCAGGATTTTAAGCACACCAGAGGTCAATGGTTCCTTGTCTCCAGCCCCCCAATTTGAATTTGAAGGCGATGAAACGGTTGACCATTTATTGAAAGCATTCTGACCTCTGTCCGCATCTGGCGCTGACCTCCTGTAGACCTGACATGCACAGATGCCAGCCCTTTTACTGGATTCACCGCCTCATTCCCATGCTGAAAGGAATGTGTTATTTTTTTTGTGTGTGTGCATCTGAATATATTCTGTCTGCGCAGGGTGTGTCAAACCTTTATGTAAAACTCAATCAGTTTTGGGTTTTGAGCTGTCAAATCTTAGATCCAGCTCAAATCACACTTTTTGCATGTCATTTTTTTTTTGTTTCTTTTTTTTTTTTTTTTCCTAGAGATTGGCAGGAAGTTCTGAAGCTTGCATATTGTCCTAAGTTGTGTTTGAGTTTCTGCTCGTTCTTAACTTTTCTCATAAAGTGATAGAAACAGAGATGAGGTATTAGATTCATTAAGTTTTCATTCATTAGGAATCCTTTAGATTCATTAAGTTTTCTCTTTGGTCTAGTAAAGTCTCTGTGACCCATGGGCTTGGGCAGTTTAGTTCCACTTGTTGCTCAATCTCCTCTCCGAGCAACGTAATTTCTTGTAGTACGTTCAAAAACACTGCAATGTTTTATGCATATTTCATGTTTTCTAGATCTGTCCCTCCTGTTACCCACAGGAAGGGTCTTCTTAAACATCTTACCACAGTAAAACACAACCTAGCTCATGCTCATACTTCTCCTCTTTCATTCCTTTCAGGAATTAACCTAGTGCTATAAAACTTGCTTTCTTACCCCTTCTTGCCTTTCCCATATTGGTTGTTCAAAGCTATATATGCAACAAAAAATCACTTTAACTTGGGTACAATCATGGTGCAAAGTTACTCACATGTGACATAATTCTGTTGGCCCACATGTTTACCTGGAAAATCCCAGAGATCCCCCTGATGCATAGTGCATCAGACAAAAATAATTTTACTTACCAAATTAATCACCATTTTACTTACCAAATTAATCACCGTTAAAGATGGTGATTATAAATAAAGACCAATGAGATTCTGATATGACGTGCCAAATTCATGGATGGTGGTATTGATGTTTGGACATCAAATGCAGACATTGTAAACTTACTGACTTTTTTATTGTCTTTCAGTCTGTTCTTCCTTTTTTTGTTGTTGTATTTGTCAGTGGCAAAACTCAATTCATTTGTCTCACACATTTAGTAGTTTCTGATGCTGTATCTCCCAATACGTCTAACTAAAACTAACTTGACCCAACCTGCCTGTATTACACCCTGTACCTACCCCAACCTAATAGCTGTTTTCTAATTCTAAAAATTTTATGTTTAATGGCTATCAGATAGTTTTGATATTATCTTAGTATGATATATACCTTATATAAGTATATCTACTTTGTACTTTTATATATACTTATATATGCTTAAATATATATCATACTAAGAATATATACTACTACTTAGTATATATCATACTAGTATATATATAAGTACATACTTATATATACTAAAGTATAGTTGTATATTATAATTATATAAGTACTAAAGTATGTATAAGTGTATATAAATATATACTCGTGTGTAAGTATATACTTAAATATACTTTAGTGTATATATATATATATATCATATATATACTGAATTCTGTGCTTTGGTTTTGAATGTTTTAATTAAGAGGGAAGTCTACATGCTCTGTGATTCCTTCAGAGAATTGCAAAAGGTCTGCAAAGCAAGACTCCCTGTTACAAAAGCCATAGTGGTGCCTGTCGTCCTTATCTAGCTGCCAATAATTTCATTCTTTGTTATAGCTCCTGCCAAGGTCTGTGATATGGAGAGCAGATTTACTACTCTGGTATTTTCAAAAATTTTGAAAATTGCAAATATTAGCTTTATTTGCCTTGAACTGCAAAAGAAAAAGTTAAAATATTTTGTTAGTTTATGAGATCTTTCAAATGTTACCTTGCTGTTGTATCTTCTTCACTGATACAGTATGAATAATATTCAGAGATTTCACATGTATATTTTAAGAAACTTTCAGTATAGTTTTTGCATGAGAAAGCAGATGCTTTCAAGACTCACTTAAAAAGGTTTGGTTAATATATAGGATAATGACCACTAGAGGATGCTCTTATTATTCTTCCATGAGCGCTTATGTAATGGGACAACTACTTCTAACAGTATAATAATTTGAATGCATAAAAAGTGAATCTTGCTAAGTTTTTTGAGATCAGGCATAAGGCTTGGTTACATAATCCGCATGTAAGTAGGTTTTCCCTGATTTAAGGGGAGTCTAAGCCTTACAATATTTGCAGTTGTGCAGTTTAACGCATTGTTGTTTTTTAAAATCAGCGATGTCATAGATCAGCAAGAACTTTCATTTGCTTCAGTACAAATTAAAATGTTCCACATTAGATCTGAAATCTAATCCTTCTGAAGCAGAAAGGTGTCCTCTGGGGTTTTAAAATGTCATTCACATCCCTAACAGATAGTAGATGCTGTGTTAGGTCCCCATTTCCCAGCTGACTTCCAGTTGGATAAATATGTGTGTGAGATGTCATTCAGGATAGATGCCACTTGGCTAACCTGGTTTCACATGCGATACAATTAGACGGCTGTATTTGCACACACTTCACTAATCTTCTTTTGTGCTGTTTTATGCTGAAACCATAATAACTTCTAAGTGGGCCACCCACCCTGCAGTGCAGGAATGCCTTTTACACAATAGGCAGACCTCTGGGTTGTTTCCTTCTTCTTTTTTTTTTTTTTTTTTTTAAATCATGTTTCTGTGAATCTGTCATTTATAGAACAATAGATGCAAATAATTGTGGCAAAGTTTAGTTTCTGCATGCTCATGCTACTGACAAAAGAGCATCGAGATCAGAAGGGGGAATTTTGCTTCTGCAGAAGCTGAGGTTGATAAGATTACTGCTGCTGTAATTCACACCGTGCAGTTTTGAATGGAGCAGGAAAGCTTCTAGCTGATTCTTTTTTTTTTTTTTTCTCTCCTTTTTTTTTTGTAGTTAAAGGGAAGCAGCCTTGAGAGACCGAAGAGCGAGGTGAAATCCACTGTGCCTCTACATTAACTCAAATTACAACGGTAGCACTCTAGACTGCGGAGTCCAGGGGCTCGTCTGCATGTTGAAATTGCAGCGCAACATGAGAGAGCAGCGCAGGCAGACACAGTGCAGCCTTACACGGGGGCTGGAACAGCAGAGGATGCCTTTGCCAGGAGGGTGTGCATCTGGGTTTGTCAGTGGTGAGTTGCCATGCAAGGCTGGCGATACCCCAGCTGGTCTGACACTGCTCTGTACAGTGCCCATTCACTGAAATTCACTGTTTCTCCATGTCAGCTTCAGTTGTAGCTTGGCAAAACTCATTTTTTTACACATTTTTCCCCATTTGGTTTGCTTAAAAATGCAAGTGTTAAAGGAAGGACATAAGAAAAGTGCATCCTTTGCTTTCTGTAGGAAAAACTGTTGTGTCCTTTCTTTTTTCTTGTATTTAATTTGGCTTTCAGCCAATGCTAAGTGTACATATTACAGTGTCCTTCCATCCTTAACTGTTGTACTCATGAGTGAGCTATGTTGTGCATATCTAGCACCACAACTGAAGGCAACTGCTTAGCAATATGTCATAAGAAGAGATAAAGGATTTGGAGAACAGTTCTACTAAAAAATACAGGGACACATATGAAAATCAAGGAACAAATTAATGAAACAGAATATGTCTAGGTTTATTGATTGGCTTATGTAGTCCAACCTTGGTCTATTTTTTTATGGAAAAGAGGAGAACTGCTCCAGATTTGCTTGCCCTGCAACCCTGAGTAAATTTGGCATTTTCTAAGTTTTGGAAAACTTCAGATGTGTTGAGTCCCTCCAGAACTTAAGGATTACTCAGCAAGTCATCTTTTTCCCAAGCAGAAATTTAGTACAGGGAAGAAAACAGAATCTGTGCTGTTTTTCCAGTTGTGAGATGCCTAATAGTCTATTCAAAGATTAATGATGTGAAACCCAGCAATGGGTATCTTGGAGTGGAGAAACCTGGAGTCCTGAATGGGGACAAATATATGTGAGTAAACCTATTTTTATGGGTACAGGCAGCAAGTTCAAGAGGAACTAGATGCTTCAAAACCTTGACATATGTTTTCCACTGTCAAGCTACATGTGCTCAGCCAGTCCTGCCTGTTCTGAGTGCAACCGTAAAATAATTTATATGGGTTCAATAAATCCAGTATGTGTGAACACACAGTGCCAGCAGCACAGATTCTTCACAACCTGTACACCTGTTTATTTGGGGCTTTATCTAGCAGAAATAGGGGAGCCATATACAAAATGTTACTGATCGTTCTGTCAGCACCCCAGCTGAGAGTTTGACTTGGAATGAAATATCCTATTTCCCATTTATGCTTGAGACAATTCTGCTCCAGACAGAATGCATAGAAAAAAAAATCTTCCACGAGATAACATTTGATCAACATCAAAACACTGCAGTAGATGAGTTTCTGTCATTTCTGAGTCTTCTAGATGCATAAAAGGAGCAAGCAATTTAGACTCCTTGGCTGAAAGATGGACAAGGCAAATGTACTTTAGAGTTCATGAGCTCCTGAGTGGTGATATGGCCCATCTCGGTGTGTTCAGCCGCTAAAAAATAGTGAGTTTGCTTAATAAACAGCTGAGATGTGACAGAAACTGGAGAAATAAGTGAGATGAAAAAGCAGGGTATGTTTTGAATAGTTTTCATGCTTTCCTTTCTGTTCAGTAAAAACACAAGTGGACAACGTGTTTAAGTTCTGCAAAGCTGTCAAATGTGTGTTCTGCCTCCTAAGGCTTGATATTAATGACAGAAGAGGCTTTTCAGTGCTCGTCTGTGTTGCAAAAATTCCAGCTTTCTTCTTCTAAAAGAGGAGCATATTCCAGGCAGAAGGGAGAGAGGTAAAGAAAGAGATAACCTAAAGAGTCTGAGCTCTTTACACTTGTGCCATACCTCCCGTGCAAATCCAGACAGGTCTCTTTCCCAGCAACAGTTTTGCTCAGCTCTTGAAGCTATGCAAAACTTTAGGTTTCTAATCTAAGCTGATCATATAAACCATCTTTGGTATGAAATTGGTATTCAATTGAGGCTCACATTGCTTCTCTGTCCTAGGAAGGACTGAAATGCATGAATTTTCTGCCTCTCTCCTTAACTATGTATGAACTCCTTTGCAGACCCCACCTCATGCCACGCAGGGTAACAGACCTGGTGCTGTTGCCCATCTCCACTTTTCTATTCGGGTGGTAGTTTCTCAGGGCAGGACCTGGTGGCTGCTACACCGGACTCAACGGGGTCTTGGGGCAGCATATTGTGGTAAAGAGCAGTTACTGAACAATAAACTACTATTTAAAGAGTAGTGAGAAACAAAATGGATTGTCTCTTCTGCTTGTTTGTTTGTTTTGTTTGTTTTTAGAACTTTGAAATATTTCCCACAGGATCCTAAATACTGCTCTTGAGGTAGGAAGTGCCACAACAGCTTCCTGTCTCTCATCTGGCCTGTGCACCATAGATTTTGTGACTGCTATGTCTTCCTGTTAGTGTGCCGGGAAGGGCACCCCTCTCTCCCAAACTCTTTCTGGCACTGCAGGGCATACAGCAGAGGGATGAGTCACGGTGCTGGAGGCCGGGCACCGAACCACCCAAGAAGTCTGTGGGTCGGAGCCCCATCGCCCACGGAGAGCACTTTCCTTGTGCCAGAAACACCCATATTTGATTAAACATGGAGAATCAAACCTGAGTGCTGGGCACACTGGTGGCACTTCAGTCTCAGAGTCTAAGAAAGATTTGTATTAGAAGCCATTGCTCACATGGCTCTCAGGTCCTGGTCCGGTTGTGTTGAATATTATTCCTGAAGGATGAAGATCCCACCACTTCTCTGGCTGCTGTCCCAGAACTGCACCGCTCTCACGAGCACTACTTTTCCAAACATCCAACCAGGATTTCTTCTGCTGCAGCTTGAGCCTGGTACCTCTTGTGCCATCACTGTACACATCAGAGAAGCATCTGGCTCTGCGTACTGTAACACTCTTAGGTGGGAGACCGCAATTACATCTCTTTTCCGCACAAAACAAACTTTCATTTTTGTTTGTTTGTTTTAGGATGGCTCCAGTGGAGAGCATGTCTTTAATATGATCAAGAACATTAATCTCTAGCCAGAATCTGGCAACAGAAGGCATGGAGACAAGGCACGTTTTCTACAGATACCATGAGGCAACCTGTTGAAAGTAGCTGTGATCTGTTTTTAACACTGATACTAAAACCGAACTTTGGTATACCACTATGCATATCCCCTATGTGGATAAACAGGGACTCCATAACTGTCATTTTATGATTTCAGACCCCTTTTTTGGGGGGTGCTGCATGAGGCTGATGCCCTCATGAGGGTGATGTCACCCATGTGTTTTTCACCACAGTTAGCTACCCCAGCTAGCTAACTAGTTCAATGTGAAGTTACCATCTGCAAGTTTCATTTTTGCCTCCTTGTTCTTTTTTACTGAGAGACACATGAGCATTTACTACCTATTGACCTTCTTCTTGCTTTTCACCACTTGTGGTGAATCTTCTCTCATCCCACCCATTTCTTTTCTGAACCAGTGTGTCTTAGTTTAGTTAACTGATAAAGAAGTGCTTCCTTATTTATGATTATCCTCACAATAATTCTCTATCCTTTTCTAGCTTCTTTCAGTTTTCTATCATCTGTCCAAACTGGGGGTGTAGATGTTAACTATTACTCCACTGGCATTATATGAGGTATTATATCCTTAATAGGAGGCTTTTAAAGTAAAAACTGTTCTTTTTATTTCATTCTCCTCTCTTTTGTTTTCCTGCTGCCCGCAGTGGTCAAGAGATGTTGTTTCAAGATGACACCTGGAAACCTTCCTCCCTCACTCACCATGGGGAGGTTAACACACTTCCACTGTGAACTGTCGTGACTGCTCCATGAGTGCTTTCCAGATTTGTTGCTGAGGTCAGTTTGAGAATTTGGAGCAGCTGTGTGTGTGGAAATCACGTTGTCAGATTGAGATAATATAGGGTGCTTCACTGAAGGTCTCTAGCACAGAGGCTTCCACGAGAGTTGTTCTACAGTTGGACTAGTTATCTGGGGATTCTACATCCAAGTGGGCACTGCCTCGTATTGTAGCAATGGTGAGCTCTGGATCACTCTGGATGGGTGTTTGAACATAGGATTTTTCCCTTTTTTTTTTTTTTTTCTCGTTGGGGAAAGGAGATGATTTGTTGTGAGGTGCTGCTCCAGGTTACCTTATTCAAAGAGTTTCAGTGTAACAGAAACGGGTGAGCTTCTAGAGCCAGGCTGCAAGATGGAAGACCAGGCAGACCCTTCAAGGATGATGTGACCCATGAAGTAAGGCTGCTGGAATAACATCTGACGGGAGGACAGAGTGCTTGCAGTGACTTGCAATGGACCCTGAAGGCCGCAGAGGAGGTAACACCAGAGTCATTGCCCCCTCAAGCATTTTTATTTCTTTTTCAGGGTCATGGCAGAATCCTCAAGCTCTGCAAGCTGTTCAGGTCAAACTAATACCACAATTATTCAAGGAGCTGAACCAACCAGTTTTAGTGTGAGAAAGCAGCTTCCCAGACATGTCTGGAAGAAATGGAACTAGTTCACTTTGTGAGCTGCCTTCTGTGGGGGAAATAGCCAAGTGGAGTGTGTGTGTGTTTGGTTAGAGGAGTTTTAAACTAAGCTCGGGCAGGTAAGCACCCAGGATTGTGGATGTGGGAAGGTTAACAGAATTTTCTGTCTGTTTTCAGTGTTTCTGAAATATTTGTACATACAAATATATATACAGGGGTCAGGATTTGGCCCTTTTCTTGTTGGCACAGCTCAGATCTTGGAAGCACAGGGGTTGTGGCAGCCCAGAGCCAGAGCAAGCAGGTACTGCTATTCCAAAGTAGGCAGGCAGAGTTTGGGTGGCAGAAGGCATGACTGGAGCAGCAGTCTACAGCTTACTGCTGGGAATCACATGCTAGCGTTTTTTACAGAATTATCCTCTTTGGCTCTTGGAGTATTTTCTCCTTTAACTCATAAAATACAGGGGGAAAAAAAGAAAAGAAAAAAAGAAAAAGATACTGTCTTAAGAACAGATCAGAGAGCATCAAAGAGCGGATTTTTTTCAAGCCATTTATTTTAGCCATAAATCCTGGTCTCTGTCTGCTGCCATCCCCAGGTTCAAGACACAAGATGCTTTAGATCACTAGAGCAGTAACACTGAGGAGCTCACTAGTGCCCTGGGATCTTCATCACCTGTGATGAGAGAAGACATGGCATGTATGCTCCTTGGCCTTAAACTGATCACCCAGTGCTGCTGTGACCCAAATTATCGCCCCAACACCATCTCCATGCATTCCTTTCAACTCCGTCAAGTCTTGCATGGGATCTTCAACATGTGAGCAACTTCTTGCCTCAGTACCTTCCCAAAAAGTCATTCTAACAAACCTAAAAGAAGGATGTAGATGTTGTGCCCTCTTGCTCTTGCAATAGAGATACCCCTTAGGGAGCTGGGTGTCTTTCTGGTTCAGGGAGTTGCTGGAGATGTGCAGGATAAATCTACTTCTACTGGCAGCACTTAAAATGCATGCCATAAGGGAAAATATTGGGGTATAAGAGATTCAGGCTCCTGGGGTACAGCAGAGTTGCCTGGTGCAAGGAGATGTCATTCATACCACCCCTGCATCTGCAGTTGGGTGCCTGGCAAGCAGATGCTGCTTGCAGGGGGAATGGCTCTGGTGTTACCTGCTCTGGGGCCTTCAGGGTCCAGTGCAAGTCACTGCAAGGTACCAGCATTTGTTGTAGTGACTCTTTCTTAAATCTTGATTATTTGCCAGTGGAAATAGCTGAGATGGAAGAAGAGAGAAGTATCCCCAAGATCAGTTTAAGATGCAGATTCTTCAGGATCTGCTTTATAACTGATTTACGCAGTGGGATACAACCCACAAAGACTGCAGAGGTGGACAGGCAGGAAGATGTATGGGTTATGTCCAGACCTGGAACATCAAGTTGCGTTTGCCCTGATCAGTGAAACATGACCAGGATGCTCACCCAAGCATGTGTTCACACTTCTCCTGCTCTGTTGTTGGCGCTGCTGAGGCTCAGACACTCCTGGTGCCCAGGCCTGAGCCTGTCAGCAGCTTGGATGTAACTGGTGGAGGGGGATGCAGCCAGCTAGGCATGAATAGAGTCATACCAGTTGGCCTCTGGGCTGCAGAAAGATCCTTGGTTCACTGAAAAAGTCATATAAGTATCACCTGAATGCCCAAATCTCTTCAAAATCAGACCAAGTTCAAGCACTCCTGAGGCTCCAGCTGCCCTGGTGTCCCTCCCACCAGATGATCCACATTCATGGCCCTTGGGCACCCTTTTCCCATCACCATTTATTCCATTGTCCAAGGCCAGCACCGTGGTTCTAAGCAGTGCAGCATCCCTGGCCAGTGGCAAAGAAGAGCTGATGATGCAGGTGCCTGTGTGTGTTTCAGGGGACATCCTGCCCAGAGGGATCTCCTGAAGCTAGGAAGGAACTAGGACACGTTCTTGCCAAGGCTGTGGGCAATGAGAGGTGCAGAACAGAGGCAGAACTCAGCGAGACGGAGAAGCTCCTGAGTCACATGAGGCAAGGAGGAGAACTGGACTGGAAGACAGAGGCAGCTCGTATCAGCAAAGGAGTATAAGGGACAGAGAGGATATTTATTTCTTTGACCTTCTACCTTCCGCTTCTGCTGAGAAAAACATCTAGGAGAGGCCTTTGGTGTTAGTGGTACACCTGGGCCCTTGTCATAGCGCCCGTGGAGAGAGGAGCAAACAGTTCTCAACCTGTCTGATCGGTGCTGCGAGCCCAGTTTGTACTTGCTTCATCTCTGCCTGTCTCATTGCTGCACAGTTCATTTGGCTGAACTCTTCACTCAGAACAACATGTTAGACGAGCTTTGCGCTGCGAACATGGCAGGAAGGCACTAGCTGTCCAGGGAAGGGATGGGCAAAAGGACTCTGCTTTTAGCATCCTTACTGTCTACCGAGCAGTTGTGCTTGTTTTCTTTGTTAACGCATTTAAAATAATTGCGTTTCAAGCCGCTGAAACACACCTATGAAAACAAACCAACCTGGCCAGCCACCATGCTCCCAAGCCTCCCTACCTGGCCCCTTCCAGGTCTTCACAGAATCACAGACGGGTTGAGGGCCCTTTAGAGATCATCCAGTCCAACCCCTGCTCCAGCAGGGACACCCAGAGCACGGGGCACAGGGTGGCATCCAGGCGGA
>JAWLRI010001032.1:1484934-1511517 GCA_034781795.1 Crypturellus tataupa
TCCAGAGAAGGAGCCTCCACAGCCTCTCTGGGCAGCCTGTGCCAGGGCTCTGGCACCCTCACAGCAGAGAAGTTCTTGGCTTTGTGTTGCACAAAGGAAGAATGAGACCAGCGCGTGCCTGATGTGTTAGCTGGAAAAACATCAGTGATGAATGAGACCAAGAGGTGTTTGTCTTTCAGGCTTTAATTTTCAGCCACCTTACAGCTATGCTGAGTTGGAAGAGGACAAGCCTAAGGATAGGCAGGTGCTTTGTTTTCAAAGCAGCGTAAAGGGGATGCCCCAGTTAGAGCCATCTACCGCAGAAGGGCACTGAAATGAGTGGACGGGCTTCAGAAGTACCCAGAATGGCCTGCAGCTGCAGAGGGAAAGTCCTGCTTGAGTGCAGGGACTTGCCCAGAAATGTTCTCTGTAGGTTTTGGACTTGGCCCTGGCTATGAGGGTCCCATCTGAGGGGGGCCCATCTGGACATGGGCCTGGGCCAAAGCACATGGTCTGGGAGAGCACGGTGGTATCCCACCGTTCTGCACTGCTTCTTAACACATGCAAAGGGGGACCAGAGCGGTGTCAGTGTGAGCTGAGGTCTTCTAAATGTGTATCTCATGACCAGAAATGCTCTTTGAATTCTGGTTCCAAGAGCTGCATTGCACGCAGTGCTGCTAGCTGACCAAGAGGGAGTTCACAAGTGGCCCTAGGTTGTGCTCACAGAAATTGCCTTTTTACAGTTACTCTAAAGGCTCATAATTGCTGTAGAAATTATTGCTTAGCAATTATTTCTAATTGCTTAGAAATCCTGAAAACCTCTCTGTTTTCCCAAACTGAACAGCTTGAGAACACACAGAACAGCACAGAGATGAAGAGGCGCACCTGCAGGACTCCTAGACCCTAGAAGTCCTATGGGGCCGATGCAATATACGCAGTTACAGCAGGACAAGGGTGGCGCAGGGCTCACCTTGCCTGCCCTGTGCATTTTGAGAGCTCTGTACAAACGCATGCATTGCACCGGGCTCCATTGCTTGCACACACATATCGAATGCTACGGACCCATGTGTGAACCAGCACTGTTTTTCGAAATCCTCTGTGGAAGTACAGAATGTCTGACATTGTGTGCATAATGTCTGCATTAAGCACTTTTTATTACTTGATATTTACATCATTTCTGTCTGTATTTATGTTCTTGTAATTTCTAGCTAACATTTATTTACAGAACGATGCGAGAAGTACTTTTGACAAGCACATGTAGTAACTGGTTTTAAAAAGATGGGGCAGGGCTCGCCTGATAGACATTTTTAGAGTGTAATTAGGAAGAGCTGTGGGGATGAAGTAGTTGCAATGACATTTTTGTGTTTCCCAGTGGTCTTAGCTGCTATAGTTTGGGATATGCTTTTCCTTGTGTACGGAGTTTGCCTTCCTCTCCATAGGCACAAAGTCTCGTGCACTGGAGTCTGCTCCCAGCTTAGATGGATTTCTTTTTTCCTTTGGCATACAATTTGGAGCTGCAGAGCACCCCAAACAACAGAGTAGTCTTACGTGTCTGTTAAAGCAGCAAATACTGTACCAGGGTCAGGGACTTTGTTTGAAAAAATATCTGTTTCTTGTTCATTACAATGCAGATTTTACATAGACATAGCAGCCTCTGTGTTTCCTTGTCTAGGAAAGATGATCTTTCTGCTTCACTACCCTGTGACAAGCAAGTTGTCAAAAGAAATTAAAACAGCCTTTGGACAGGGATTTTACTTTCTTATATGAATTCCTTTTTTTTTTTATATATATATATATATTTTTTTTTTTTTTGCGTTCCTGATTCTACAGTGTTGCTGGGAAAGTAAAAGACAAAGCTGGAGTTCCCTGGCTTGACACTTGGTGGTCTCAGAGAAATGAGATGTTTTTACCAACAGCAGAAACAAAAAGGAGTAATTCTCCTACATACTCTTCCTACATCATGCAGACTTTTTTTTTTTTTTTTTTTTTTTTAATACAAAAATTATTTTCTACATATAGCTAAGAAATTTGACCCATCTCTTGCCATCTTTCAAAACCAGAAACTGTTCTTGTAAGCTGCTGGCTGGCTGTGCACTGTGAGCCCAGGAAGAGTGGCTGCAAGGTTGCATTTCCCCAGAAGTGGTTGGAAGTGACTATGCTGGGCAATCCAATAATAAAATTGATGTATATTTTCTTGCCTTCAGGGTTTATTCCAAGGTTGCGCAAAGGGAATTTAGGGGCAGTTGTATTTCACCCTTTGGTAAAGAATGACATTTGGGTTACTTTCAAGCTTTTGGATAGTCAGAATGGCACATTACTCATCTTTCTTGTTAAAGAGATTCCAGGAATAGCTGAAATCCCAGAAGCTTTTGCAAAGGGAATATATAATAAGTAAGTTGATTCCTTTCCTTCCTTAGGCTTTAGCAGTGTATCTCTCCATGACCTGAAAATGCCAGGAGCAGGTCAATCCCCCAAAAGATATTTGCGTCAAGTTATGTTTGTGTGTCTGTGTTAGTTCACTGCAGTATATTTAGGGTTCAGAAAACAATGACAAACACATCTCAGGTGAGTTACAGATCACTATGTCTTACCAGCAGAGTCACCACTTCCACACAGGGTAATTTCTGGTATTGAAACTGAATGTATGTGTTTGGACTGTGTAATGCAATACATGGACAGCCACATCTGATTGTGACATAATGCCGAGGCTTGCCTTCTATTAGCAAATTGAAAGGCAAGAGATCATCTTGTAATAATGAGGATTTTTTTTTTCAAAAAATAATGAAAGTTAAATTCCTTTTTCCCCCAAGCCTCAAGGTTTCCCAAACTTGCCCTCCAGCCATGAGGACTATTGCTATTGCTCTGACTGAAAGCTGAGATCTTTACATAGTCCTGTGACTATGGAAGAAGGGGTTTTGAAAAAAGAGCAGAGCAATGTGAGTCTTTCAGAAATTCAGAGAACCTTGTGGCAACACTCCACAGCTTCACTGCTCTTTAGCCACACATGCTGATGG
The DNA here is from genome assembly GCA_034781795.1 of Crypturellus tataupa. Taxonomy (NCBI): domain Eukaryota; kingdom Metazoa; phylum Chordata; class Aves; order Tinamiformes; family Tinamidae; genus Crypturellus; species Crypturellus tataupa. The sequence continues at coordinate 1,487,928 of JAWLRI010001032.1, forward strand.
ACACAACCTGGCAACATGCTTTACTGGTTGGGTATTGATAGGAATTGGGCCCTGTTGAGGGTCCCTCAGCTCATTAACACTCTTTCTGAGCAAGGTGAAGGTAGCAGAGGAGTCAGGATCCATCCTTCTGCACTTACCTTGGGTTTTGCTTGTTTGTAGACCAGGGTTCTTCAGGCTTTTGGAGACCCATCCAGTGTTCAGACAGAACTTTCCATATCACAGTCAAAAAACACTAAAACTTTAGTTCAGATGTGACATTTGCTGCAAGGCCATGAATTTCTTTTTTTTTTTTTCCCTGCCTACCATACTCGAATGATATTATTAGAAGAACCTAAATAGACCCTTGTGGGTTTTTCGGATCCTGATAAGAAAAGGGATTACTCCTCCATCCAGGAACACCCTTCTACCTTTGAGGCATAACATTTGGATCTAGCAACATTGCAGGCATGTTCTAGGAAAATACTTATCCCGTTTTTTGCATTAAATTTTGCACAAGGACAGTGAGAAAAAAAAATACTTGGCTTATGCCTATAGCAATTCAATAATCATTAAGTCTTTGTGATTTTATTGTCTAGGCTTAATTTCGTGGTTGTGAAAGTGCTCACATGTACATGCCTGAGGAGATGAACAGGCAGATAAGAGCTAATTTCTGTCTGGTTAAAGAAATTTCCCTCCTGGAGTCTCTCACCTGGCTCTTTGCAGTATGGTTACAGAACTCAGAAAGAACCAAATTCCTCTCGGTTCGAGATCCCCAGTGTGTGCACACAGGTAACAGCTTTTACACAGATAACCTTCCCAAAGTGCCAAGCCTCAAAGCTATTGCTCATTTTAAGGAATGGCCTGAGATACACAGAACCAGAGCATTTATCTGAAAGAAAAACATGGGGAAGTACGACTAATGCGGCTGTAAATTTTAGTGACATCCTAAAATGGAAATGGAAATGGAAGTGTTTTCTACACTGATGTAGAAAACATTTCAGCTCGAACTTTGGAGTTTTTACTGAGAATGGGTTTAGTAACTCCAAGGCACTGTTTTTTAACATACATATATGATGTAATTGTCTGTCATTTTATGCCTCCCTAACCTAATAGGAGTGGGCTACAGGCACCCATCTCTGCAAACAGCTTAGTTTGTCCCTGCCAGAGAGGTACTAACACTTTGCATGCATATTAATCCTATTACGGAGCAAGATGGGCTACCTGATGTCCTGGACCCACCAGCAGTGCAGAACATGCTGCTGCCTAAGTGTCTGTCTAGGTAATTCTCTCTGTACTGCTGATTTGACTATATGTTCTGGGTTGTTTTGTTTAGGAGTCATATATAGTATCACAATAACAAAAGACTGCCAGAGGGAGTGGTAAAATTGCTCTGGAATTACAATCCTTCAAATTTCTAATACTTAATGTGACTGTTCATTGCTTCGGAAATGGCTTGGGCGTGATAAGTTTTATGTGTACATTTTAAGTGCATGGATGAGATAGATAGAATCTAGATGAGCGGTAGAAGGGTGTAGCAGCTCCCTCGTGTTTGGCTTAGGGTGTCCGGGACATGATGGGACATATCCTGCTATTTTCTGTTCTGATAGATGTGAACCTGAAACCCAAGCCTTCAAATTGCATGTCAGACGGGGAAAAGTGCTTCCAAAGATCAGCAAAAGAGAATATTTTCAATGAAACAATTAAACCTGCTGAGCATGGTATGCCAAATACACCTCCAAAAGTTATCACAGCCTACATGAGGGATCTGGCTGGAAACTAGGCTCTTCCTACCCTCTCTGGTCACTTTGGCTTGAACAACTGCTCACCTTGTAGGAGTTCTCACACGCAGGATCAATAAAACCAGCACCCTCGGCTTTTTGTACCCTCGTTCTGAGTGCCTGAGGTGGGATTGCATGTGTCTGGTCACCAGGAATGCAGGAGAATCCACGTCCCCAGGTCTGTGAGGTGAAGCAGCTGAAGGATCAGACATGTTTCTTCTTGATCAAGGCAGCTGATGGGACCTCAGTTAGGGAAAACTTATTAGTTTTTGCTAGAGAGAAGGAGGACTTCTCCTTCAGTTGCCTCACGGCCTATGGGGCCTGTGCTACGGCCTGTGCTATCTGTAATCTGCTGGCAGCACCAAGTTGTACCACCTCAGCCAAAATCAAACAGAGCAACTCAGGGATGAGCTTGGGGCGCAGAGGAGAGAGACAAGTCAAAGCCTAACCCAGCCGTAGTGCAAGGGATGTTGGTGGATGCCTGGGAGATGAGGAGGCATCTGCTCTGTAGCCAAGGGTGGCTCCATTTGGTCTCTCCAGGTAGAGGACCCGGGTTCTTTGTCATTTCTGAGCAGCTGGGTAGCAGCAGGTCTGGTGGGACTTTCATCTGCTGACATCGTTTTTCACTAGCGGTGCTTTTATCACCCGGAAATGCAGTCACAGACACTTCACACGAGCTCCACCTTAAATCATCCTGAGAGTTCAGCATGGGCAGGATACAGCAGCTCCTTGCTAAGCTGGGTATTTTGTGGCATAGGTACCACAACATTGTGTGCCTCTGGTTTCAGGGTGGAGTTTGAAATGTGGCTCCTGACCCACAGAGCCTTTTTACCCTGCTGACTTGAGTATAATCTGGGTGTTCAACAGAGTAGTCTCCAGGTTTGGCAAGGGGAAGGCTTGCAAGACCTGTGTCCTGCAGCAGCCCCTCAGCTTCACCCTTCTTCAGGTCACGGATCCAAACCAGCAGAGCTCAGATCTGTGGCCCTTGAAAGTACGCTGAAATTTCTTCACAAACCTAAGATAGGAGTTTTCCTTAGGGAAAAATAAAAAAACAAGGCAGAGAGATCTGATTACATAGTAATAAGTACTACCTTAAAATGCCTGAGCGGTCCAGAAGGGCACTTTGTATTTTGTCCCATACATGATAGTAAATAAGTGATCCCAGAAAATCCTTCCAAATGATTCTACCATTCCAGACGGTGGAAAAAAACAGAGGTCAGAAGTTAACTCTGTACTAAAATCACTTTATTCTGAGAAAACCTGCAGGACAGCCCACAGCAGGCAGCTCCTCCAATGGTTTTGAGAGTCACCCATGCAGTGCCTGAGTCAATTGTTTCATTTCATTGTTTGGTGAACACTTTTTAAAAACTTAAAAAAAAATTAAAGCCACTTTTTAAAAATATGCATGTTTTCTCAGCTGTGAGAAGGGTAGGACAATACCTGTGGCGACATACCTCAGAAAGCTCCCACATCCCTGAGCTTGTATTTGTTGTTTAATTTGCAAGTGTGATTAAATGCCTTTGTCTTTTAAAATAGGTGACATTCACAGCCTTTGGCTCCCACATAGCAAAGACTGGTAGCTATTTACCTAGCCTGTGTAATGCTAATAGCTAGTGGAAATAAAGGTGACAAGCCTATGAGACACCAGGCTAGACAAAGTCTGGTTGAAGGAGGTCTCCGCAGGGAAGGTTTTTTTCCGGTGATGGACTCCAAAAAGCCTCCAAGGTCTCCAACCATATGCATTTGGTGATGATCCACAGAAAGAACCAGGAGTAGAGGTAACCTGTTTTCTCAGCCTTTCTTGTGCTGTGAAAGCAGAGGAATATCTGAATATCCGATATATTTCCTGTGTCACGTGCTCTAGGTGTCCCTGCTTGAGCAGTGGCGTTGGACTCCTGGTCTCTGGAGGTGCCTTCCCACCTTGAGCATTTTGTGAAGTTCTGAGAAATCGGAATATCTTTTCTGTAAAGTGAAACCAAAGTTTTCCTGTATCTTACCTGGAAAGGACATGTGCAATAATTTCACAGTTAGGGTCTAATAATTTATGCCATCCGCTAGTTATTTGAGCTACTCGTGATTTTGCCAGTATAATGCTTTTGCTCTAAGTAAACAGCAAAATCAAAGAAACTTAAGCTTTTAGGGAAGCTTGTAGAGGAAAACTGCCTGAATTTGCCACCTAATCCTTTGTCAAAAGGAACTTTGGCATGCATGGAGATGCGGGCCTCATCCTGAGCCAGTCTGAATGCCGAAACTCTGCTGCGGACAGTGAACTGCAAGTGCCTGGGAGTTTCCTTGTGCTGGTGTTCACAGCACACCTGGGGCAGCACCAAGGAAGGAGCCTCTCTGCGTGAGGCGAAATCCGAAAGGAAGCCTGGCCTGATCCGCAGCGTAACAGGCAGCTGCTGCTGCAGGCTGTGCAGTGCCTGGGGATTAGTGTCCTGCCACTCATCCCGGCCTTTTCAGAGCACGAGCAGGGCAGGATCTTGGCTGCAGAGCTTTGGCATGCTCCGGGTATTACTCACTGCACAGCTTTGTCAGGACCCCGGGTTAAAGCACACCCAGCCTATGGATAAAGCCGCATTTCTTTGTTACGGATAACTCATTCCTGTAGCTCACTTTTTGTCCTGAGATAATAAAAGCATCAATGCTTCCTTTTTAAAAAAAGATAGTGAAAAATATGTTTACAAGGCACTGTGAGCCCATTTCCTGTATGCTGCCTGTTTCATCGTCTGATGAGGTCAGAAATACCATAAGTTATGAAGAACATGTGTGTGCAAGCACTAGGTGAAAGAGAAAAAATATATACATAAAAGAATAGTCTTTACTGATATATATAAATATATATATATATAAAAATATATATTAAAGAATAGTGTTTACTGATAACAAAGAGAACAATTAGCAGCACCAAATAGTAAGAAACTACGTTCCTTACTACATTACTTACTGCCATGCTGCGAAGGCCTGAGATCAGATCAGATGGTGACTCTTGGACAACTTTTTGCTCTGGCAAAGGGGGTTGGCAGCAAAACCCCAGAACATACTGCGACTTTCCTCTTTCTGACAGCTCAAAACACCTAAACCAAGGAAACAAAATGCCAAATTAGAGTTCTGAGGCAGAAGTATCACACCACCACAGTAACCATCAGGCCCTAAATAGTATTTATTCAAAAAATGGTTTATCTTCACCAATCAAGAGGAAGCGGAGGACACAGAGCTGCCTTCCCGCTTTGCAAATGCTGAGTCAGATCACTGAGTTTCAGAGGTGCTAGGCAAGAAATCCTCCAAGAAAACACTAGTAGACAGGTCTTTGGGAAAGCCAAAGGTTCCTGTGTTGCCTCTGCATATTTAGATAAGAGGAGGCTGGAGATGTTTAGAAATCATTTCCAGTATTGTTAATCTAATGGAAGTGAAACAAAAGAGCTAAGAGCCCCTCTCCTCTCCTCTCCTCTCCTCTCCCTCATCCTCTTTCTCCTTTCCTTCCTCCTCCTCCGTTTTACTTTCATGTCTGTGTATGCATGTTTGTGTGATGAAAGGCTCCTCATATTTTGCTCTCTTTCAATGAATAGTGAACACCGATATTATTAGCTCAGGGAAGTAGCTGTATTTTTTTTCAATATTGACATGTATCTGGCAGATGTACGAACTCCAGAGAATGACTGCTGAGCTGCACTGCAAGATCCATGGGCAAGACCCTGAGAGTCGCTCCGGGCAGACCAACAGCACAGTCATGTCAAGTATGAAACTGCGTTACCATTTTAGCAGCGTTACTATCACTGAAAGATGTTCTGAGATATACTAATATCACTTATTATCTGGAATTTGAAATGCACTGAATGTCTAACAGAGATTAAGCATTTGGCAGGGCAGATTAAGGCTGTTTTTCTGTAAGGCTGTCGGGAGTGGGTAGACTCATTTCTAGGGTTTCTTATGGCACCTACCATAGCAGCAGGATGGTGAGTCTGATGTTTTCTGTTTTGGCATTTCTGCTATAACAGTTGCCCATCCAGGAAGCTGTTCGTGCTCCTCACAGTGCATTCACTGTTTGCACATTCCCTAACTGGGATAGGGATGGTTTAAACACGCCGATTTCAGCTCTTGCGTAAGCCTCTCCTTGCACTCAGTATTACACTTAAATAAGCTCGCCACACCACAAGCAGTGTGCTCCACCCAGCACACTACAAAGTTATTACTCCTGATGAACATTGCATCTTTCAGCTTATTTGTTATGTTCACAGGAACTCTGCAGAATATACGAGGAATTCGCTCCTTCATGTGAAGATTTGAAAGAATCAGCCCAGGCACAGATGTTAAGGGAATAATTTAGATTTTGCCTCCACATTTGCAACTTTGAGGTTATCCTAATGGCCTCTGAGAGAGATAAGGCTGAACTTCAAGAGATCTTAAATACCTATTTTGACAGACACTACCCGTTGCTGGAGGTCCACATTCTGATCTGAGGTTAAAACTTAATTTTTGCAGATGTCAACCATGTTTTGTGTAAAAAGGAGGGCCTGAATTGTAACTAAATAGACTGGCATTTCTATTCTGATGCTAAGCAGCAAGCAAATGTTGCTGGTTAACCTGGAATTTGCAGGAATCTTGCAGAAATAGATGTCAGAGACGGTAGCAATGACTGAAACTTGTGGAATTCTCCTGCATTTGTTCCTCAGCTGTACTTGTTTAGACAGACCAGGCAAAAAAAAAAGTACCTGATTTAGTCTGCGGAGGGGAGCTGGAGTCCAAGGTAAACAAGTATGGGCAGCACTTCTGAGCAGCTTGACTTTCAGGTTTCCTGAGAGCAGTCATGCCCACAGAGTCACTAATGAGCAGGAATTTGTTTGCTGAAGATCTCTGGGGCTCCATGTTTCTTTCCAGGTGGGGGCATTCAGACAATTGATGAATAGAAGCAATTTCTTTCTAGGGTAGTAAATATTTAACTGGAAAGTTTGGGGAGATCTGCACTTCTGAGTTTTCAAGGCTCTCTAAAAATAGTTTTTTTTTCCCCTGCAGTCACAGTACAAAAATCACAGACAGAGACGAGTAAAATCATGGAAAAAACACATGAAAATGGGATTTCGGTTAGTATAGATGTCTGCCTCCAACATCTGCAACGCGCTGGAGCTTGTTCCTGTCTCCCTGCCTGCTTCGCCCTGACACCCACAAAACACTGTTCTTCGTTAGAGACAGCTCCTGAATGTCCACTGCTTTTCTTTCCTTTGAAAACTAAATAACATGGTACATTATCTGCCCAGGAATCCCAAATGAACTTAAAGAGTATGCTTTTATTTATTTATTTATTTATTTATTTATTTTAGTGAAAATGTCGTTCTCTCATTTCTCCACTGCTGTGTCTAGCAGCTTTTGGGCATGAGAGTGGCTCCAGCGAATATCTTGAGCTCTTTGGCATGAAATCTGTGTGAGGACTGGGTAGCCAAGGTGGTAGGGGACACTGTGGTCGTTTATTATAGTGTCCTAGAATGGGGAGCCACCAGGTTTGAAGGCCTCATCCAGGTGCTGGCAGGATTTCCAATGGCTTCAGTGCACAACTGGAGCTGCTCTCAAGAAGATGAGTGTCAAAGCTAAACAAACTCATTAACAAATTCATTAGCAAGGATATATTTTTCGGGTTTGTCCTGGAAAAGCACCTTCAGAAAAACAGCTTTAATAGCTGTTCTGTGACTAACTTTACTGACTTAGAAAGAGCTATACATTTCACGGCCTACTAAGATGACAGAAATGCAAGCTGCATGTGCTCGGCTTGAGGCCACTGCGTATTCTGTAGCCCAGTACAGTGTAAAAGAAAGGTCTCCCCAAGACCTGCGTGTTCTGCTGCTGAAACAAACTCAAGGGCCTTCTCCCCTCCAGCACGATGCTTGCAGTGTCACCAGTGAAATGCCTGCCTGGAAGTGCTGTGACAAGGAGGCTTGAATGCGCACCCAGCTGCTCAGTGCCCCATCCAAGTGGAGCGCCGGAGGAGGAGATGCAGTGGACAGAGTGCCCTTAGGGAGGTAATGCAGCGTGTTGCCTCGAGAGCCATCCATCTTCAGAGCCAAGCACCGGCAAGGAGAGTGCTGCAAGGAGGGAAATGAAAAAAAAAAGCAGGGAGGGTTCTAACAGGGAGATTAAATGGGCTTTTTCTTGCGATTAGCATTTTTCTGGAACATGTCTCCACTTATCTTGGTGGCTGGGTGTTGCCTGATTCTCTGGACTGCTTGCTGACTGATATGGTTTCCCAGGGGAGATGGTTGGAAATGGTCCGTTCAGGCTACCAAACCAGGATGAGGAGAATGTGCTGATGGGAGACACAGAGGAGAAAAATATACAAGTGGTGGCAAGCAGTTTGATGCAGCAGAGCCTCCACGAGTTGGTGGGCAGGAAGGGACAGAAAGGGACTGGACCCGTTCAGCCTGAGGGAAAGCAGGATGAGGGGGGACCTGGCTGTTGCCAGCAACTGCCTAAAAAAGTTAAAGAGAAGGCAGAAACAGGCTCTTCTCAGAGGTGCACGGGAAAAGGACATGGAGCAATGGTCACAGGTTGCAGCAAGGAGATTCTGTTTGGGTGTGAGAAACAAATGAACAAAAATCCCTCCCTTACTCTTTTTTCTGCAAGGCTCAGAGATGCTCCTTCATGCAGAGCCAGACTCTACTTTTATCCTCTCAGACATTTCCATCTCTTTCCAAGGATTCTCCTATGGCTGAGCCTCAGGGCAAGATGTCTCTGCACTGTGGGCATGGTCTTGCTGTGATCTTCCAGAGGAGCAAGCCTGACCTGCTTTTTTTTCCATTGCACATAACTTATCCTTGGAAGAATGGCATTTCATTGCCAAAAAAAAAGCTTTGAGGTGAGATACTAGGAAAATTTCTCTGTGATCTGCAGCAGGTGGCAAGTGTTGTGAAAGACACGCTGCAACTGGGCACAGAAGGGACCTCTGCTGAGTCAGGTGGACAACAGTAATGTTGCTGACCATGAATTAGCTGGAGGTGTTCAGAGACTTAGCAGGGTTGTGCTGAACTTGCAGTGGGATGTTGTCTCTGGAAAAGGCTTTGAATAGCAGAACCAAAGCGTGCCCACCATGGGCCTACCTTGGGAGGAGACCTACCAGGGGTTGCCTAGAGGAGGTGGGAGAGGGTTTCTACCTTCACTAAGGTTAACTGTGTGAACTGCTCCTTCTTGGAAGGACCTACGGAGCGTGGGATGAGGCTTCATCAACAGAGACACAGAAGTGCCATCACTGCACACCCCGGGACAGGTGGAGGCAAGTAGATGAACAGAAATGAGAGGCCTCCATGAGTGGTTGGGGTGATGGAGATGGAGCCTGGAGGGCTGCGAAGGGTGTTCGAGGGTCTGGAGGGCAAATGGGGCCAAGCAACATATTTCAATATGCGGCTATTTTATGCCTGTGAATCAGCAGCAAGCAGGAGGAATGCCTCATCCAAGAACTCCCTCATGCCGAAGTGCTTATGAGTGGTCTATACATTACATATCACCATTCCCTCTAGGACATCGTTTGGCAGTACCTTACTGTAGTTTACTATGCCCACGAGGAAGCAGAGCCCTGTGGGTGTGAGGCTTGTGCTTGAACTTCATGTTTTGCAGTGGAACCTGTTCTCAGTGGACAACCTTTATTTTTTTTTTCCCTTTTCTCTCTTGGTCTCTAAACATTTTTCTCTTGATGATCAAGAATTTTCAACAAATCCTACACAAGATTTATCTGGGAAATCTGTATTTGCCTAATCCATTTTTTTTTCACCTTTAAGCAAAGAATTTGCCAATTTTCAGAGGAGCTCCTATCTTGCCAAAGTGATAGGTTTGCAGGCTTCTCTCTGATCCTTTCCTGGACTTGGAATAAACCCCCCCATATGAATGACTATCTCTCTTGATCTCCTGGGAGGGGAAGACACTCAGAGCTGCAAAACATTAAGCTAGGGCCTGTTCTAGTCTCAGCTACAGAAATTAAAAACAGTTTTGGGATGCTTTTGTGTTTGTGACAGACAGAGGAGCCTCAGCAGTGCTGCGGCTGGAGAAAGGGGCATCTGCAGTTGCCCCCAAACATGCTCAACGCCTGCTGCTTTGCACACTTGGGCAAATGACTCCAAGCCATCAGGGCATCCTCATGCATGGGATCAATATCCTGCCCCTTGTGCTGAGCACCCAGTGCCCTGGCTTTTTTGACTCAATGCAGCAGCAGGAGAAGTGACAGGCTTTAAGGAGCTGATGGAGGTAACTGCTGAACAAGGCAGGTTTGAAGACACTAAGACACGACATTCAAAGCTCTTTTTGGAAACACTTCTTTGAAGGGACAAAGAAGTGGGCAGTGGAGAGACAACATGCTGTAATTAACCAGCCCTTTCCTAAAGTGAAGTAATTTCAAGTTCCTGCTGGCTTCCCAGAGGGAACAAGATGTTGCCAGCATGAGGTTTCCATAGCCCAAGTTGCTGCTTGCACTGGTCATGGCAGATTTGCTGTAACCGTTTCAGTCCTCCTTGAGGAAGGGGTGCAGAGGAATGTCCCCTGCACTGCGATTGCCAAGTGCCTGAGCACAAGAACTGAGGCAAGTACTATGAGTGTGATGCAGATTTATCCTGTCCTTTGCTGGAGAAGGATTACACTCTTCAGAGCATCATGAGGGGTTATCTGCAGTTGGTACCATGCATTTTGTGGTGCTTGGCACTGCTTACCTTCACTTTCCTATCCTGGGCAAAGACATCACAGATTGCAACCAAAGTGGGGCTTCATATTGCAGCAGAGAAGGCAGGCAAATCGTGTGTGAAAACCTAAAGCGAAGTCCCCGACAAATAATGCACCTGCCCAGTAAAACTGAATCTATTCAACTGTGCAAGAGATTTGGGATTGGAGGAAGCCGTCTCGCCTTTCCTGCCTCCTGTTGCTTTATGTTCACCCTTGAAGCCATGCAGGAGACACGTGGAATCTGACGCACACTGATTTGTACCCATGAGCAATCTTGGATTCTCACCAGTCCTGCCTGGGCTCTGATTAAAGGCACAGCATGAGGAGGAGCATGGTAATTACAGCAGTCAAATGGTTTTGTCAGCAGTTTCCAATTTATCTCATGTTAGGTGCCTAATTAGTGTCTTGTGAAGATTTGTGACATACGAGACATGTAGACTGAAAGACAAGTAACTGATTAAAAAAAAACTTGGTGGAAAGTCCTATTTCTCCCTATTCCTAACGAGATCCAGTAGGTATCTGTTCTCAGCCCATGACTTGGAAGTAACCCAGTCAAAGATCTAGAAGAAGATACTGCTACTGGTCAGATTTATGGCTGATACAGACACAGGTAGGATGGTGCCCCTGCAAACACGAGGTGTATTTTGTCACGTCAACTGCCTATGTAGGGAGCAAGACTTTCAGTAATGCTGAGAGTGGAAACTTGCTGAAATGCCTAAAAAGAGCTTGGTGAATGTGATGGAAACCACCAGCGCTGCCCACGGGGGAGCAAAGGCTGGGATATTTAATTGGAATCAGGCAGCCATGGGTATGGATGGTCCTCTGTATAGAGCTGTGGTTGTAGAGGATCATATTTTGCCTCTTTAATACTGCCAGACCCGTTACTACGTTTAAACATTATTACAATCTTGAGAGTTACGGCTCCAAATTTCATCCATCCGCACTCCAAAGAAATTAGCAATAAGAAGGTTTTTAAAGAATGTTTTCCACAAGAGTCTGCCCGAACAGGACAGGTACAGGTCACTCAAATTTGGGCAATTAAAATGTAAGCTTCAAATCTTAATTATCCAGGCCTGCATGGTCAACAGAGAGAGGCAGAGTTCATATCATCCCACCTGAGCAAAGTCCTCGCTGTGAAGAGGGGATTTGTCCACACCATGTAAATGCCTGAGTGAAGGAGAAGGTCTCTGATAACGTGCCCCTCAGCAGACCCTCCACAGCACCCAGTACATTTCATCTGACCGTTTTCTTAATTTTAGAAAGTCTTCAGTAATTTGAGGTGTGATTGAAATTGAAAGATCCCCTTGAAGCAAGAAAAAAGAAGTTAATTTGGAAAACGTCAAAATGCATTGTTTCTGCTTTCAGAAACTCCTCACATTCCCTGCTTTCCAATCAAAACTATTTGTCATTTTGGATCAAATTCAAGACACACTTTCATTTGCTGCCAAAGCACACCTTTCCCAAGTAGGGTTTGTACCTGGAAACTCCAGCTCCAATACTGAGCATGTTTATCTGCCATTACAGTATTCTTGCATGGAATAAAACAATTTTATAACGCTGTCACTTTATAACTGACTCAAGGTTTGGCATCAGTGCACATGAAGAACCTGAACTGGTGGCTCAGGGGCTCCTCAATGCTCAGAGAGGCCTCCAAAATGGTATTCGTAGTCAAGGTGTTTTATTTTATTTTATTTTATTTTTGCAGATAAGAGAAATCCTGAACTGTATTCACTGTATCCATGACAAGTTTCAAGTGCTGCATCCATGGACAAGAAGTTATAGAGCCATTACGGATGATATCCTCTTTTTGATGGATGTTGCTGGAAACACAAAAGCCTACAAAAAAAAGGAAAAAAACATGACAGTAAGTTTTTGAATGAAAATGAAGGGAAAGAAACCACCCGAGGGTTTCCTTGTTTCCCCACTGAGGACTGGTTTCACTTTTATTTGGTGTATTCAGCTCCAATATGCAAGAGATGTTGACAATGCCAATGACACTTGCAGTAAATTATTAATACCATGCAACTCCATAGTCTCATCAATGGCCCAAAACACCTCAGTTCAGGGAAGAGTACAGAAAAGAAAGTTGGGACAAGCACAATGTAGAGGGCTGGAGAAAGTGAAGCAAGAGTAAGAAAGATTTGCTTACCCCTTAGGTGTAAAATCATTGTTTTTTATAGGTACTTCAAAAAAGACAACTTTAAAGATCACATGGATAAAGATAACATGTGACCAAAGCACTGAAAAAAAGTACCGGTAGCCAGTGGAACAGATAGAAATGTGGTAAATATGTTAGTTTCTTGTAAAGTAAGTCTGGTAATAGGGAAATTCATTTAATCTGTAGGAAACTGGGAATTTATGCAGCTTCAAAGAAAGAGCTGGGAATACTGAAATTTCTTTCTTAACCTCCTTCCTTCTCTTTGACAAGTCTGTGATGGTTTGAAAACCCAGTGTTGGAGGAAATGGGGAGTGAAACTTCCAGCTGTTTCTCAGTGATTTAGAAACCTATCCCCAAGGCATGTGAAGGGGTTCTTTGGAGGCCTTGGATAGGGATGAGCTTCCTAGCAGGTGTCTAAATACAAACCTTAAGGCATTTAAGTGCCTCTTAACAGCTGACCTTCTTGAGGATGTTCCCACCCAGGATTACCCTGGCTATAGAGCTGAAGACTAGCCCTCAGCCAACTAATGGATTGCCAGCTCTTCTCTTTGAATATCTGCAGTTTGTGTTGGGCAGCCGCCCATCCAACTGGCAGGAAACTGTTTCTTCGCTGAAATGACTAAAGCTTTTGAAAGAGGAAGGTAAAGGCTGATTCTCATGCATCACTGAAGTGCTGCATTGGGGAAATACTGATCTTTGTTGCCCAGAAATTACTCAGCAGCCTGCTGGTAATGGAACATGAAGGCAGTGAGGACACTCGGATGTCTGGCAAGTGAATATACTCCCTGCCAGCCCAGTCCCCAAGTACGGATGGCTTTTCCTGGTGCTGTGAAGTCACTTTGTGCTCTAGGTGCCTTGGTGGTCTCGAGGACCTTTGGACCTTCTCAGACTTGGTGCAAAGAGACACACGGGGGCCTAGAGACGCGGTGCCAAACAAACATCCTCCGAGCAAACAGAAGGAGGTGCCTGAAACCTTCCTCGTGAAGCCATCTAAAGGTCTTGGGGCCAGAAAGAGGTGAGCATTTACTTAGAATAAAAGCAGAAATACTCTTCTTGCTTCTGTCTCTCTCCTCGAATGACCCCTTCATGTGTGGTGTGTCTGAAAGCCCTCAAGGCTTCCAAAACAAACAAGAGGAAAAAAAAATAAAAAGAATTGAAGAAACTCAATATCATGAGAACCGCACCAGAAACGGAGAAGGACCTCGGGCAGCATTTGGGAAGGGCGCAGCGCCTTGCTCCGGCACGGTGCCACCCATGCACAGTTCCGAGGAGCCTGGGAGCGGGGCCGGGGAGAAGGGGCCGCTGCAGGAGCAGCAGTGAGTCAGCGCTGAGGTTTGGCTCCGTGTGTTTCCAACCAGGAGTCTGCCGAACGCACCAGCCCCGTTGGGGAGCCACGTGGAATACCACTATCCCTGCTCCGCGGAGAGAAAAGACGCTGAGATAACCTGGCCTGAGAAAACACCAGCCAGTGGTTGAGGCTCCTGGGTAGAAACTGGCAGGTTTCAGGTTCATACAGCACAGGAGATGTTTTCTTTTCATCTCCTCGCTGGTGTTCAGTCTCTCGGGCAGATGCTGGTTAGATGACACAGAGCTCATCTGGCTTAATCCAGGATTACCGGCTAATTCCAGGAGGCAAATCCTGGTAGCCGGGTCAGGCCAAACATCTTCATTCACCTCATGTGGCGGCCGCCGTTGCGTTGGCAGCGAGCCACGGTCAGGCATGCATTAGATCAGCGGCTAAATCCCAGTTACCAAAACGGACCGTACCTGACCGGTGTGCGGGCGCAACCCTCTCCCCGCTCCGTTGGCCCTCGTTTTGGCACGGACCCCATCATGAGCTCATCGGGGGCGGCTGCGTGCACGGCTGCCCCAAGAGATAGGGTTTCTCTGCACCCGGCGAGGCCCACGAGGGAGCAGGGAGGCCACACGCGATCACGGGGCACGAGGCACCCAGCGGGGCCGGACAGCCTGTGCAAGCTACACGGCCCTGGGGCGACGTGAGGGTTTGGGGCCGGTCCCTCGAGTACGTGCGGAGGGGCGATAGTTTGGTGAGCAGAAGGGCACAAGGCTAAACTCCATGGAAGACGGGAGCAGAGCCCATCTGGACTCCCTACCATGATTTTCTGGACTCCCTACCCATGACCAGGCCTTGTGGGAGGGCAGGTGCTGCCACCGCTCTGCTGACCACAGCGGCGCCCCTCTCGGTGTGGGAGGCTGCGCGCAGAAGGGAGCAGAGCGATGCCCTCCTCTCAGTATCACACTGCCCAGGAGAACGATGACCCCTACAACAGACCCACAGCTGTTCTGAGAAGCCACACGAATTGTGGAGGTCTTACGGCCCAGAGAGCTGCAGTGAGAACCCACTTGCCCTTAACAAGCCACCTTGCCCACGGTCCAGCAGGATGGACACCCCAAGCAAGGCCAGCCCCGGTGCCACCACCTCCCGGAGGGATGAGGTGTGGGGGAAGCCTTCGGGCCCAGGCGATCCTTGCCCAGGACCGCAGGACTGCGCTGCCGTCGGAGCCACCGCCGTGACCCATCCAGTTTTTCAGGCTGCAACATATTGCGGGTTTCGGGTTGCGCGGGGAGGACATTCCAGCGGCGCTACCCTCCCTGCAGGGCTAATCCGCGGGGGAATGTGCCTGCACGCACGGCCAGGCTGCCGTGGGACACGGCGAGGCTACGTGCGCGGCCATTGCCACCCTGCAGCATCCTCCAGCCTGAGCCCCCACGCACCTCGATGGAGACCCCGAAGGGTCAACCTGGAGACTTTGACCTGGCACCTCCGGGTGCTCTCAGGTGTGGACGTAGAGAAGACCCTGGCTAATATAAGTAGCTTTGTGCCATCACCATCTCCTGCTCCTTCTTGGTCCACCACCATGCTTGGCAGTGTTCAAGAGACATGCAGGTGAGGCACTTAGGGATATGGTTTAGCAGGCCTGGAGGTGATGGGTTTATGGTTGGACTTGATGATCTTTAAGGTCTTTTCCAACCATAATGAACATTCTAGCATGTTCAGAGCACTGGCACAGGCTGCCCAGAGAGGCTGTGGAGTCTCTTTCTCTGGAGATCTTCAAGACCCGCTTGGATGCAGCCCTGCTCTAGGTGGCCCTGTGTGTGCAGGGGGGTTGGACTAGATGACCTGAAGAGGTCCCTTCCAACCTTAGGCATTCTATGATTCTGTGATTCTATGATTCTATGGTGATAAATACACTGAAGAGTGTGGAAGACCAAAGCCTCAGCTTTCAGGTTGGAAGAGGGCACTTGCTGCTCCTTGCGTCCTTGCCCTGTGCTTGCTCACAGCCTTCGGCAGTCGGGTCTTGCTGGAGATACTTGCACAGCCTAAGCTCACCATGCTGACAGCATCACCACTCTGCAACATCCATCATGGATGTCAAAGGACCAGGAGATGCCACTTCTTTCTGCAGAAACCCTGCCAGCATTTCACCATGCGCTCGGTATCAACACCAAGAGGTCTGCAAGGTTTCCGCTCTTCCAGGAAGCCAATGTTTTACTTTTTTCTCCTTGTGGCTTCCCAAATGGGACCACCATGTGCTGAAAGGCTGCAACACTTCTGCTAAAGCTTTAACCATTTCATAAACAAACTTCTGTGATACTTCTTGGTGCTTTGTACTTCTTAGTGATTTATGTTCCTGGTGTCTTGCTGCTCTTTAAAGGATCAGCTCATTGGAGCCTGGCTTTTCTGCAAGTGTCCCAACAAGTTCACCCCAACTTATGTGGAAAGGCTGGGATGGAAAGGTTTCTTCTTCTCTTGTGCGTTTTGTTATTGCCACCCCACACTGTATTTCAAAAAATAACAGAAAAACAACCCTCTCCAATCCACACTGGAGTGAGGTCCTCTCTCAGCAATCAGCAGGATATACCTGCAAAGATTTCAGGTGGAAAAAACAAGGCAAAGTAGTTTTTCCCAAGAAATCCAAGCACTGCTCTGGTATCTAGACTGGTCTTCTGCTTTCAGCCTGCTATTAGGTTGTCCTTGCTAGAGAAATCTGGATGTAAATAGCCTTAAATCTTTGTCGAAACTCCAATATTTCTCTGTCCAGATTTGGCTCGTGTAGTCCCTGTTAAAAAATGCAGCATATATTTCAAAGTTACACTTTAAAGGGATAGACACTGTTGTATTTGTGTTTAATAATAATAATAATAATAACAGTTTTCCAGGCCCTTGGTAATTAGCAATCTAATCCACTGCTCCCATGGGAAAGAGCCTCTGTTTTTGGATCAGGTGCACTCATATATTGACTTGTTTCAGACACTGCCAAGGTTTTGAGCATGGCAATCTCTTGGGAGGGGGTTTCCAGCCTTGACTCCATAGCAGTTAAACTGTCAGTCTCCCAACCACAGAGTTTTACTACAGCCTCCATTTCCCTTTGTTTTACCTGAACTTCTCATCCTGCTCTGCAAATCCTATGCCAGAATGAGTCATTCCTGCAGGATTAGCTCTTACTTTTCAACTCCCCTGTCAGTGCTGCCCGGACTAGTTCTGAAGAGAGAGAAGGAAAAAAAAAAAAAAAAAAAAACGGAAAAAAATGACACTCCCCATTCAATGAAGCTGTATAACAAGGGACTAAAAGAAATTACCTCCAGTACTCAGCTATTTACACTGAGCCAGCAAGGACCACCCCGTCTTATCTCCGTGGCTCAGCGCTCTGCACATGGCTGGGTGCCTCCCGTGTGATAACCGGCCCTTTGGAGGTGCCTCCCTCCTGCACGTTGCCCAACACGCTGGTCAGCAGCTCCCCAGACGGTGCTCTGGGGCATTTGGTTGTGTTTCCCTTGCGCTTCCCAGGCGGGGAGGCATCTAACACAGGAGGGGGATTCAGGGATGCACACAGGATGCATGAAGAGTTAGCTTCAGGTTGGGTGGTACAGGATTCCTTCTGGAGATGCCCTTTCTCCATGGACTGCTGCGGGAGAAAGCCCTCTGATCTGGGATTTACCTGCTGAAAGCAGATCTCGCTCTCTTCTGGCCTACAAATAGGCCTTTTCTCACTCTCCCTTCTCAATGAACATTTGTTATTGAAAGAGACTTTTTAAAAATTTTCACATTTCAATTTCCAATCTTTCTTTGCTCTTTGTCTTCAAAAACAGTAATAACATTTTCACATAGCAAAGCTGCGTTGTTCTAAAGCAGAATAAATAGTGGGAAAACTCAAAGACCTCACTTCCTATGTCACTTCCTATCCTTTTCCTTGTCCAAAATGCCATGCAGGAAATTACTGCTTAGATAATATTTTGGAAAATCCATTTTCTGATCATGGCCCAGCAAAGTGGCAAATCTGTGATTTGCATATGGAGACCTAAACTGCATAAGCAAAACTATCAGCACCAGCTGGGAGCAGTAAGATCTGAGCACCTGGCATTTTGAGAGTTCATTTTGCCTGGATCCACGGGTCATTTTCCTACATCATCGCCAGGATATGAGCTGACTTGAAAGAACCTCCTGGAAATTGTGCTTGGGCCTTACAGTGTCTCTCACTGTAACGGAGAGAACCACAGAAATACGTAGATTTCTGATCTTTGGTTTAAAGCAGGGTCGTGCCTGCAGGTTGGTCAGCTTGGCTCCTTGCCGCCTGGCCCAGCTTTCTGTGTATCCCGCATCCATGGATGCAGCTGCTGGGTCGCCCTTTGCTCCATCTCCTGGATTTACTCATCCTCTGGCTGGAGTTTGCTCATCCTCACCTCCTCCATCCACTGCTCTCCGGCATAGCCTGGCAGAGACACGTATTTCACACCTAAAATAAGGACAACAATGAATATTGTTATATTCATTGTCCAAAATGAAGATAGATTTCTGTAGCTTTGTGCTGTCACTGGAAATAGACACAATATAGTTGCACTATGTGACTATATGCAACTAAAAAAAAAAAATCTTAAAATTTCTCTTTTCTGCTTAGATTACCAAGATCTACACACTTTTGGAAACATGCATGGTCTTACAGAAACACAGCGGAAGGCTGTCTTAGCATACATCCACACAGGTCCATTAACTGGAGCAGGACAGCACCGGGATCCACAGCTCCTGTGGTCTGGTCAAAGAGGCTTGACCATGACAAACAACCTTTCTTCTTTGCTGAGGCTAGATGATTTGCCCTGGGCTGAAAAGGCAGCAAACAGAGCACTATTTGGCAATCACCATAGTAATTGCTAAAGGGTCAGTAACTGCTGAGAACAAAAATGAACAGGAAAAAAATCAACAGCATTTTGGGAAAGTTCTCCTATTTTGACTGCCAGTTCCAATAGACATAAAACATCCCTTCTTTGGTTTTCAAAGATATTTTCATTACTTATTGATCGAACTACAACTCTTTTCTTGAGATTACGGCTGTCTGGGCAGAGTTTGTTGAAGGTTGTTGCTTCCAGGGATGGATGGGCAAGAACTGATTTTAGCCACAGCTGAGAGGTGAGAGACATCTGGAAGAGCCAGATGTTTTCTTTGTATTGAGAGAAATCAGTGAGAGAAATGTTTTAAGAGATGGGACGGAGAGCAGAGCAGGTCATTCATGAAAGAAGGACCAACAGTTTACATTCCTTTTATGCTCTTTTAAGCATGGAGACGTGGGTATGGCCACAGAAGAGGGCACCTGGTGTCTCACATGGGTGGAAGCAGAATGGCTGCACTGAAAGAAGATATATATATATATAAAAGGTTATGAAAACAGGAGAAAAACTACTTAGAACAGCATTCAGCTTTTTGAGCACCATTCCTGCCTCTCTGATTATCTAAATTCTGTAAGCAAATGAACCTTGGTTGTGGTTCATCCCCCAAGCAGACCTGTCTCTTGCTCCATTTGAGCTAGGAAATGCTCATATGTGATCTGGAACCAAAGAGGGGTTTGTAACAAACATAATTTACAGAGGAGGTGTAGGTTATCTCAGGCTTTCCCGCTGTTAACTTTGTGAGACTAATAATGTCCAGCAAGGTAGTTTAATTGGTGATTTTCTGTGTTTTAAAGGAAGTGCTTGTGGCACTGAGAGCTTGTCATTTCCCCTATGGACTAGTTGTAAAGAGAGTGATGTTAATTTTCGTGTCTGTTTAGTCAACATCATGCTGAGACTGAGGGTCTGCAATGCGACCTGGAGAAGAAGACGCTCTGGTGGGCACAGCTTTGTATGTCCATCCCTTTGGATTCCTCTGCAAAACAAACTCTTTCTGCCAGTCTTCCTTCAAAGGCGCCTCATCTCCTCTCAGCTCGAGAGGAGATGAGGCGCCAACCATTCACCTCCGTGTTCCCTGTCCTTCTGTGGGGCTTCTCCTCTTTCCCTTGCTTTCCACATTCCCAGTGGGAATCATCACTCCCATCTGCTCCCACACCTTTCCTCATTCCTCATTTCTCTCCTGAGCTTGGCGGCGCTACTCTCCTCACAAAGAAATTGACACCCGGTCCTAGACCACAGCACGGCACGTGCCATGGGATAAGATCATTGAGGAAACTAGTTACTAAATTATAGAACAGCTCCACAGCAATTTGTAAGAGTCTTTTAAATGACCCTATTCGGGTGGGGCTACAATGGCATCACCAGTAAGGAATGTCACCAGCAAATTTCCCCTGTGTGGAGACATTCATTTCAAAACACCACGGCTTGGTTAAAATTTCCTGTCGTTTCTCCTTCCCACATTGACAAGCTGGTAAGAAGATCATAATGATGCCCATGGCAATATGATCCTGCAATGAAGGAAGAGGGAAATGCAACATGTATTTTCAAACAAAACACAACTTACTGAAGCAAAGGAGGATATTTTGTTTACCGTAATGCAAGAAATTAAATTTCTAAATAGTTATTCTATTATAAAATAAAGTACATAAAATTTCCAGTTTCCAAAGTAAGCATTAAATTATTTTCCATATAGTGAAATTATTCTCTTTCCAGTGCTGGAGCCTTGCACCACTGTGTATCGAGCACCAGATTACCCTGTGCAGTGGGATGAACTAGTTACTGTGCAAGCACAATTTGGCTTTAAATGACCATCTCTGATGAGGCTCGGGGCCTTGCCTGCCCTGGGAAGCCCTTGCAGGGGCTCAGAGGAGCAAGGTGAGCCTGGCTATGGGGCTGTGGCAGAGACCACCATCAGAAGGCATTAAACCTCCCTAAATCGCTGTATGACCGGCCAACCAGATGATTTGGTAGGCAAAACAGAGAGAAATTATTTGCATGCCAACAGCCCGATGGCTATTCAAAGGCTCCTGTTTTTTTTTTTCCATGAGGTGCTGAAATGTCCAGGCTTAGGGGCAGCAAGAGCCATGCAAACTTCGCAGCATCTGTGGCAGAGCACAGCAGACGATTTTTGGCTTGCAGGAGAGATTCTGGCTCTGCTTTGCATGTTCCCAGGCAGGGTCAACTCCTCCCCTTGCATCGTGCGACAGATCTGTGCAACTCCCAGTGGTTTCTTGGCCATGCAAAGGCAGGGATGGACAGCTTGTTCTTTTGCAAACCTGCTCTAAAACCTGCTTCATCAAGAAGATAAAATGACATGTTATGGCCCATCTAGCTCAGGTTGGATTTGTTCTGCCATCACGAGAAGCTGCTGCCTGTGCTGCAAGTACTGCTTTCTGCTACTTTGCTCCACAACTTATTTCCCTAGTTAAAGCAGTCTTTAACCTTGAGTATCTAGCTACTATTAGGGTTTAAGATGCTGTCTCAGCAGTAATGGTGCTGATCTAGGGCCGCAGCCTCATCCTTTGCTCTCCTTGGGTAACGGATCCCAAGGCAGGACTGGAGGTGACACCCTGCTCTGAGTGGCAAGGGTGACAAGGGCCTTGCAATGGCAGTCCCCATGTCCCCTTGCCCGTGTGCACACCTGGAGGTCCTGCTCATCACGCACAAGTGGAGAGCATGGGTGCTGACCTGTCTCTCTTGCTGCCCTCTGGATTTGCTCACATGGAACTGTGCTGGATGGACATCAAGGCTCCCCATGCCTTTCTGTCCCTCCCAGAGCTCCAAGACATGGTGTTTTTTAAAACCTGCATGGGTTATTTTTTTCCTAAAGAAGTTTGGCCATGACAGCTAACTCAAGAGTCTCTTAGGAACTGGGCTAATGCAAAATGAAACCTTGCTCCCACACGACCGCCCTTGTAAACATCTAGTGTAAATACACTGTATCCAGCTCCTCTGCTGCCATTTGACCTGGCTCAGTGTGACAGATCAACTCCATTCCTGCACACAGATTCCACCCTGATCCTTCTCCAAGCTCTGGAAATACCATGATGTCAAGTATCCATGCCACCACCTCTCTGCTTTTGTCTCCCACTGGCTCCAGGCAGGTCCAGGATGTCTTAAGCACCATGGTTCTTCTCTTCTCCGTTGACACCTGCTCTGGAAGTGCATGAAAAATGTCACTGTCAACTCTCTCGGGCCAAGAGATTCAGCCACGTGGTCCTCACCCAGGCTTTACACATGGGTTGCACATAGAGGCTCTCTGTCATGAAGTGTCTGGCTTTGGTGCTCTCCACATTTCCAGCAGAAGAAACGTGGCTGGACTGGAGGTGTTTAGTACCTAATAAAGAAACCTCCTTGCCATCCCATTCCAGAGGCAATTACACAGCTTTAGGAGCGAGGCAGTGCCACAAGGCAGGTACCCTGATCGGTGCTCAGCCAGTCCCTGCCAGGTAGGTGCATTTCGGCTCTGGTAAGTCCTGGTCTTGGGATGCATTAGCTGCAGCTCTGCTGCAAGCTCTGTCCATGCACTTCATGTCTGCTTTCTTCCAGTTCAGCTGAAGAGGAAGAAGAAACTTTCTGCTTTGCTTCTACTTTGTGCAGGTCATAGTGCTAGTGGAGAAGAGGGTTTCTAGGAGTTTAGTCTCAAGTGGCACTGAACCACTGCCCTTAGTCCCGAGCGGCACTGAACCACAAACAAACCCCACTCCAGTCACAAAAGCTTCACTACAGCTTAACATGAATGATAAGGAAAGGAAAAAGAACAAGAACCAACACATGCTCTTTGGGTATCTGCTTCACCCTGTCTACGTGCTGGGCTCTGCCGAGGAAAGTGCTTTCTTGGAAAAGGATTAGCATCACCAGGAGGAGGGAGGGCAGAGGCAGCAGTTCAGCACAGGCGTCCGCTGGGTGCACGGATCCCGTTCCGCTTGCACCCACAAGCACCAAGTGAAGCATGATCTGACTTTGCCCTCTGGAGGCATGCAGCTGGCACAGCTGTGGCTCCTAGGACCAGAGGTGGCAGAACCTTGGAAAATCCAGCGGGAAAAATCCATGGCCGGCAACAGGTTTCCACAGGCCGGAGGGTAGAACATTTCAGCAGAGCCGCTACGCCACTGGGGTGCAGAAGGAGCAGGATTCTTGGTTCCTCCAGGAAAACGCTGCCCTCATGGTCTGCGTACTACAGGGACATGGGTGGCAGGGCAGGAGGCTGGATATTCCAGCACATGAATTCAAAATGCTGACACACACGTGCATCCAGCTATGGGGGCTGCTTGTGTGGGTCTCCAGAGGGTTATAGCTTATTCTGCTAGCCTTGGAGATGCTACCCCGCTCTGCAAGGAGCTGCAGAAGCCAGCAGGCGGGCAGGGAGTCTCACACCCCTCTTGTGCACAGGTCTGCTCGCATCCTGCAGGACAGTGCAGACTTCCAAGAGGTCTTGTGCACGGTTACTACCCCCAGCAACACCCTCGCTCGCCCACGTACAGCCGTGTGCCAGCACCTGCGTGCACACCCGCCCCTTCCACGACCGATCCTGTCCTTCCCGGACCGGCTAAGCCTACATTTGCCAGCTCTTCTCAGGTGGACTTGTCAATAAGCGCATGCATTAGAGTCATTAAATCAACGCACGCATTTCATTCAGGTGTGGGGGGTTAAAGGGGACGTTTTACCGCAGGAAAGGAGTGAGTCCGACGTAAGGGAAGAAACGGTGGATAACGGTATCAGTGAACACGAGTGGCTGTGAGCACCGGTGCAGGTGAACCCCTGGCGCCACAACAACCTCACGGAGGCCTCGGAGCGGCGCGCC